>JAFBJT010002489.1:3501-52046 GCA_016785325.1 Chascanopsetta lugubris | reverse complement strand
TTTTATTTTATAAATCTAAATTTCTATAAAACATACAAATAAGAGCAATTGCTTTGTCTTTATGTGTTCAATCACGGGTGAAGGGAGGAGTCACAGGTATGATATGATCACGCACTTCGAAATTATGACTGGTAAACGAAACAAAAGAAAGAATGGATAAAATAAAATGATATAAAATGAAATAAAAATAAAAATGATGACGTGCCACGAGTCGGAACTGTAACTGA
Source organism: Chascanopsetta lugubris (assembly GCA_016785325.1). Taxonomy (NCBI): domain Eukaryota; kingdom Metazoa; phylum Chordata; class Actinopteri; order Pleuronectiformes; family Bothidae; genus Chascanopsetta; species Chascanopsetta lugubris. The sequence continues at coordinate 51,819 of JAFBJT010002489.1, read as the reverse complement.
GCTTTGTCGGCACGCCACCTAGTGTTACCATGAAGCACGATACAGTCAAGCAGACGTTTCATGTGTGGGCCACATTCCTTTATATTCTTTAAATCTTTATTTAAAAAAATAGGCCACAGTTGGTCCCCGGACCACAGTGTGGACACCTCTGCTCTTTGGCCATAGCTCGGTTACATATCACGCCAGATGTTCCAGACCTCCTAAACATAATTTCCCGCCCATGATGCCACAGAACATCGGGATCTCTGAGGCAGGAACCCATGGCAGCAAATTAAGAGAGCACGTTATGCAACAAGCTAATTATTTTAATTGTGTTTGCATGGAGGGGAGTCGCCTGCTCCCATGTGAGCTCCCTAAGGTTGCAGACAGAAGCAGGGAGATTTAATGCCACGACGGGTTACGACTACCCTCTCTGCACATTTTTCCAATTCCTGGCTGCTGATAAAGTGCTTACCACAGGCTGCGGGGAGAAGCGGATGCAGAATCCCGGCTCGGAGGGAAAGTACTCGTCGGAGATGAAGCGGATCCTCATCTGGCTGCCTTTGGACGTCTGGCTGGATGGTACCGACTGTGACCCGCACCAGCGACCCAGGACGGTCTTCTCGGTCAGATCCTCGATCTCCACAAAGTCGTATCTGGTAGAGTCAGACACAGAGAGAGATTAGTTTGGCTTTTATTTTTGTTTTCAGACATGAACTCACAACCACACGAAGCCGCTTGAATGCCTGAGTCATTTTGCAGTTTTCCTTTACAACAAAAGATAACTAACCGATGCTTTTACCACCTATAACAAAACACTATTTCCGATCCTCTAATCCCGTCTGCAATTACAATATTTGTGCAAATGTTGAAAATTGCAATTTGATAATAGTATATTGCCCTTAAGCTAACACACACCATGGCAATATCACTCTTGATATAAGGACATATACAGTATATACATATACATGTGGCGATATCAGTTCAGATTTAGAGACTTACACACGTCATATATTACATTTCTGCGTGGGACCAAAAGTTGTCATATTTGTTTACATTTTCTGAGATACGTCAACAACGTGCTGACTCAGTAACTTTTAATTCCCCCAAAATCCTCTTGTTGAATTCTCACCAGTCCTCACTCAGCAATTCACTAAAGAGCTGGTGAGATAAGTTGCATTCACTCTCCAGAGCAACTGACTTAAACACATCACAGCCTTTCTGGAGGATTTCAGGAAAATGGCCAAAGTACATTGCACGTATCAAGCTTCATCTCCAGCAATAGATCAGTCATCAAGTCCTACAACCTCCAACTATGACAGACATCCTCTGTGCCTGCACATACGTGCCATTTATTGCTGTTTTAATCACGTCTTTGCCTGTGAAGTCTGCCAGCACCTTTAATCCCTTGCCGTGGAGCTGTCTTCCTCAGCTGATATTGTAAACACAAATAAAGCTGCCCAGGGAAATAAAGCCTCTCCCTCATTAAACAGAGAAGAAATATAAAATAAATATCTCTAATGTCAGCGGCTTACAATTCCTTGGTGATGACAGATGAGATTTGTCTGTTATTTGCTGGCTGGAATAAACGAGGACACATCTCCAGTTGCTTGGCACTGCAGCACACGCAGCTGTTCTTACTGTTAGCGGTCACTGATGCAGCTCTGACAAGGACTATTACACCAATGCTACATGTAGTCATTGAGGTATGACATCAATTCATTAAACATTGTGTTGACGGTTGAATTTTGGCGGACTCTCATTTTGAAAATCATGACATTTGCATGAAAGTTCTCGAGCGCTGGACGGACTTGAAACATGAAAGAAAGACATGAATGGGTCTTTTGCATTTCCTTAGTCGCAGTCAACGACTGCAAAAAAATAATCCATATGTTTTGAGCACCAGACAGTTTGAATTGAACATAATTTCCGCTGACAACAAACATAACAATTGCTGAAAGCTGCAGAAACTATTGATGGCAGGAAAAGCCCAATTTTTCACTTAAGAGATCCAACGCAATTTTTTGAAAACCCAGCAGAGCAACGGTTCCCTTGAATTGACTCAAAGCTGCTGGTAGAAATACCCCGTGACCCAGACTACTGGATAAGAGGTTGAAGATGACATGACATGACAGCAACCCCTGAGGCTGACAGATGAGTCCAATACTGAAGTGAAAATACTTGCAGTTCATAGTTAGGCCACTTGAGGCTGGCTCCAAAAAGCGGGTCAATCCCCATAAACTCTCATGTTAAAACGCTTCAACTTTAGAGGCCACTGAAACATGGTCAAAGCCTGGTACAAACCACGCTTTTGGTCTCAATTAGTCACGTGTTTTCCCGTGACGACAGTACAGGGGAGATTTTTTTGGGATTTTGGATGAACCAGGAAGTGGGTGGCGTTAGTCAATGCCCACTTCAAGCCTCACAAGCGCTCTGCAGAAACCTATGGGTGACGTCACGGACACAACCTCCATCTTTATATACGGTATGGTTTCTAACCTCAATGGGTCGTTATGTTATACTGGGACATTCTGTATATGAGAGGGTCCCCTCTCTGCACTTGGCCCTGGGTGATGGAAACTCTGATCCATGCCAATGAATCAACATGGTGACATTTTATTATAGAAAAATAGAAATATAAGCACCATGTTTGCAGTGTGGATCAAACTTCACAAACCTATATTTACTGTACATGACAGTCTCTCTCTCTCTCTCTCTCTCTCTCGCTCTCGCTCTCTGCTCGCCACCCTGCCAACCTATAATACCAGTAAACATTATGAGGTGTAGAAGCACATGGCGGAGCTCCAGAATCCATTGGAGTGCCAAGGCTAACATTGACCAACCTCAGCACTTAAGACACTCGGTTCAGAAGTTCAGTCTTTATTATTTATACCTCTGTGTGTGTGTGTGTGTGTGTGTGTGTGTGTGTGTGTGTGTGTGTGTGCATATGTGACCGGCGGCCGGGAGGTGTGCGTTCAATACAGCCTTGTTTCGGCGACTCTTCACAGTCTGGGATTAATCACTTTGCCATTTGCGTCAACAGGCACGCTAACCTCTCATTCACTGCTGCCAATTCGGATATTTGGATTTCGAGGACATTGTTTACATTTTGCACAGGCCTGACAGATCCAGTTCAAGCTGGTTCCAATAAAACAACACAGAGGGACAAGAGCGGGACTAAAAAAACTCAAGGGGAAGGGCCAGGAGAGGTTCCGTAGATTTACCGCCCTTTGATTTGGGAAGGTTGGACGGGAAGTTTGTAATCTGCACAAGAACAAAGGAATAAATGAGGAAACCCAAACGGAAATGTTTTTGGAAAAGAATAAAATATCAGTTTAGCTTCCGATTGCTTTGGAGATGGGGGTTAGATCAGAGCAGAGAGGAGAAAAAAAAACAAAAAAATACTTTCCTTCTCTGTGAGACAGCGCCACGGCTTTGACAGATGGCTCATCAATAATGCAGAGCGCCCTGATCATTACACATCACCATGCGCTTGCCATCACCGTGTCGAACAGCGGTTTCTCGGATTTACAAATGCGCTGACATACATATCAAACTGTATGTACAGTTGCAGGGAGATATTCATATTCGCAAAGCCTTCTCCTACGTCGGTTTCGTGCATTATTAATAGAGGCGATATCAAACGAGGCGCTGACGCAAATGAGCAACACAAACACCGTTTCTTTTGGCCGTGTCTCTTTCAAAAGAGAAGAATGGATCCTATCTGCGAGCCGAGCCGAGCCGTCGAGAGCCACGACTCTGCTGCTGCCATGCCAACAGCAGCCAAGACCGATCCCTTCTCCAGTATGCCTCCCCCCAGCCAGTGGATTTGGTAAGAATGCCTTTCATCGCCACCGTCACAGACAAACGGAATAAAAGATGAGCGTTTCAGCTACGCAGCCTCCGCTCTCATCTCTGCAAAGACTCCTCTCTCGCTCCGGGCAAAAGGGAGAGAGGAGTCTTTGCAGTTATTGTTTATCACCAGATCTTCCCGTGTCCGTGTCGGTGTACAGCAGATCACAGCCTTGTTTATCTGCATCTGCATTGACACAAAGGCGTAAGGACGACTGTCTTTATGTGGCAGCAACGATGGGAAATTCTGGGATTAAACTTTCACACGGACATGAAACATGGAGTGGATTCGCAAGAAGTGCAGATAATAAAAATTGATTGTATTTATATAGCGATTTTCCAGACACTCAAAAGCGCTTTACAGAGAACGGGGGACTCACCTCAACCACCACCAGTTAGAAGTGGAGAGGGAAGTGATTTAAGCCAATCAGAAGTGAGGGATGATTTTGGTGGCCTCATGGACAAAGCCTGGTTGGAAATAGAGCCCTGACACTGGGGGGGGGGGGGGGGGGGGGGGGGGGGGGGCAAAACCCTACTCTTGCGAATGATGTCAGGGTGTCTTTTACGACCACCGAGAGTCTGGACCTCGGTTTAAGCGTCTCATTGGAATGACGGAAAACTTGTGTGTGAGCGTCTGTTTCTGCTTGTGTCTGCACGCTGTATGCATTTGTCTGTAGACCCTGCCAAGAGTGAGTGAGGAGGATCTTCAGTTCTGATCAAAACAAAAAGAAAACCCATCAGGCCCGGGGGGCGGGGGGCGGGGGGTTGAAATATGCGAGAGACACAGAGATGACTTGCATGACCCTAGAAAAGGATGTTGTAATTGTCTCTCGCGTCTCTCCCACCCCCGAGGACGTCAACTAGTGCAGTCTTGCGAAGGCGCAGAAGTTGTCAGTCTGCACCCTGCCCCACGGTGGAACTTTCCCCTCTCGCGGTTGAGTTGTAACCTCATTCGTCAGGAGGAACAGGAACCCGGCCCACCTCAGAGGTGTGCTGCAGGGCTCGGATTACCTGCGTTCCTGATGCTCACTGTTACTGACAAGAACCAATAAAGACGTGATATGGAAAAGTATAATGTGGAGCGGAGGCACGGATCCAAGGATGGCGGCACATGAGAGCGCCGCGGCCGACGGGAATCAGCCGCAGACGATCTCCTCCGCCGCCGCCGCCGCCGGAGCAGCAGAATCAGAGTCAGGATCTCCAACGGTAATTAAATGCACAAGAGCCGACACCGGAGCAGAGGGTTACTCACTCACGGCCCCATATTCCTCTGATTCTCCACGCTCGGTTAACTTCTCAAAAGATACATCTAAACGTCCATCATGGCAAACCTTGCTGCTGCTGCTGTTCACCTCTTCTTCCATTAGGGGGCTCTCCAGGAATGACTTTTGAGGTCACCCTCCCCCAGAGCTCATTCTTCCACCTTCTTCTCCTCGTCCGGGCTGCTCCATGCAAGTTGTGATATACTGACTGCGGTGCATAATGCATGGGAGCGTAAATCGATCGTTGAACGGGGGGGAGTGTGTGGGGGGGGGGGGGGGGGGGGGGGGGGGGGGGGCACACGGAATTCCCTCTTAAATTGAATGGAAACAGAGGCAAAGCCCGGCCATAAATGAAAGTGAAGAAGAGGATGCATGCGTGTGTGCGCACATGTTTATGTTTATGTGCTGTCAGTCAGGGGGGCGATGCACATCTTTTCCAACCATCACGTGCGCGGCCCAACGGCATCGACCACGGCGAGTAAAATACGTCCGTCCCCGACTATGTCATCATGATGTCTCGGGTGAAACAAATCACTCTGCAGCTGGGTTTTCAATATTCACGAGCTGCCACGGCAAACTGGAGGCAATTTCACAAATGGCCACGCGTCGACTCTAAATCTTTGAAGATGGGCCACAACACAGGCAGGACACATCTGTAGCTCAGGACCAACACATATGTGGCATGACAGCTATGGTGGGAGGGGGGGGAGGGGGGGGTTCTAAGGGGGGCAGATCTAATTAAGAGCTGGAGCAGGAAACAGAGGGACCTGCTTGTAACTGCTGCAGGATGTTGTTTGTTTTCACTCGTGAGGTTAAATGAATGAAATGACAACACTTTCATTATGGTAATAGACAATGCAATATTTGGATTACAACCACTTTAAGGGGCAATTGTCATGACGTTATGAGAGTAATGGTGAAAAACTATGAGTGCAATGCCAGAAAATAGAAGTATCAGCCTATCACATGCATTAAAATGATGAATGTGGAGCATTTGGTTAAGTTATACTTTAGTAAAGGTTTCACACATGACAGCTTAAGTAAGATTTTGGCAAATCGGCATCATATGATCTGAAATTATGAATATTTAAAAGATTGATAGAAGTTCAGTCAAAATAAATAAATGACACTGACAAAATGTTTTGTTTTTTCCCCAATATGGCCGAAACACAGTGTCCCAAACAGCTACTTTTGTCAATTTTCAAAATAAAAGTGCACTGATGATGAAAATGGACAAATTTGCTAAAAAGGCAAAATGTTGCAAAATACTGAGATGAATCAAAAAGGGAGTATATTGCATAATATTTTGTCATATCCAGTTGAATGGGACTAGTTGAAAACCAATGTATTGCCAACTCAAACCACTGTTGCCCATAATAAACATATTCTTCCATCAAGGGGCAAAACAATGAGCTTGTATTATGATCTCTTTGTGTCTTTGTACATTCTTACTTGCATATTCCATCCTCTGGGTCCTCCAGACCAAACCTCTCATCGAAGGTGAGCTGGATCTTCATGTTGCCTGGTGCCACTAGTCTCCAGGTCAACGCAGTGTTCCTGGGATACCTGCGTGGGAAGTCTGGGCTCTGGACCATCCCCTCTCCAGACACTGTTATGATCTTCTCCTGATGGGAATCTTGCACTCCTAAAAAAGCCAATGACAACACATGAAGCAAAAGCAATTAAAACATGATGCCGTGACAGCTTTGGAAAAATGTATAATCAGTCATTGGCTGGAGCATTGAGGAAATGAGGACCTGCAGCTGAGTCACACTCATGACTTCTCTCTAAATAATAAACAGGAGAGTCTGGAGGGCAGACGCTGCGTAAGAGCAAGGCTGAATTGTTCATTTTGAAGAAGCAAGGAAAGGATCAGTCTTCTGACAGCAAGGTCAAGCTGAATGCTGGGAATGCCCCAAAAAGGGTTGACCTGACTGCATGGGAAATATGTTGTATTCCAGAGTAAAAGTACACACAACTCTAAATACAGAATAGAAAAATAAATAAAATACTTCAGCTCAAAGGTAACAGAGCTCCTCCTCTCATAACCCTAGCAAGGGCCCCTGGGAGCCGTGTCTGCAGGCTTCTAAACCCAGCCATTGAAGCTTGTCTCTCAGTCCCTCTGCGCTCCATCAGCCACCTTCAGGCTTCCACCTGAGCCCTGTCATTGTGGACCATTTTCAATATACAATGATGGATGAAGAATAAACATGCTAATATACTTTCCACAAAGCACGTTTCCATATACGTACTTGGAACATTATCATGCTAATAGCCTCTTATTTGTTGATTTTATGGGCAGACTCTGGTAGAGTCCTTCCTGTAATTAATGTGCATTTCCTGTCTTGCTAGCTTGCATGTTACATGTTAAAGACTACGATGTAAAGCTGTATAACATTACTCCCTCGTAAATGAAGCAAAAGTCTCTTGATTGACTCTCTGACTATGTCTCCTCCATGTTAGTGGATAGGACACCGACCAAATTTTCTGTTTTCTACCATCGTTGTTATCATTCTAAAGTACGTTGAAGAGTAAATGTTCTCAGTTCAGTTTTTCTAAGTTAAACGACATAAACATGAGGCTGACTCACAATTGGCCAAGCACCTACATGAGAAAGACATTGGTTCCAAACCAATTGAGTGGGGGATATATCCCCATTTTGAGTTCAATTATCTCAAATTTCCAACTCCCGCCCCCGGATTTCAAATTTTTGCCATTTATTGATTCATATGTTAGAATCAACATCTTCTTATCAATCCACTTATTTCATAGATGGCAGCATGCACAAGGTTGTTTTTAGAACGTTTGCCCATTGAGATGCAAGCTGTTCACGTTCAGCACTGTAGGCAACATCACATTTGTGGCAACGTAATAGAAAAGCAAAAGGTTGCGGAGATGATATTCTGTACTTGCACCCCTTACTTTATTATTTTCTTGTCAACACTCTGATAATATTTGTTTTGCATGACACATATTGGCAGAAGAACAATATGCTAAATATGCTAATACCACCTCTACCTTAATACACTGTTATTGGTATCAATACACAAGACTCGCACTGAATTGCATTCCATCCTCCGCCTCATTTTCAATTTATTTATTTATCATTTATTTCCACACCCCGATAATGGTTCCTGCTCTGAATCCAATAAAACTAGCATTCTGGGGAGCTGGTAGCAGCAGGGGTTTAATATGCTCAGCAGAGGGAGAGTGAGCCGCTACAAGTTTGTTACACCATTAAATGGATGAGTAACCATTTCCCCCAGTGCAACATGTATCGACAAATTTCTATTTGAGACGCATTTTCGGCTTGATCACTCTTTATTTTGCTATAATTTAGATGCAGGGATGATTCATGCCCCGCTGGCAGTAATCACTCTGAGGTGATTTGCTTGCAAAAGAAACAAAAACACACGTCAGGTTACGTTTGTGCCATGTTCTGTGTAAAAAGTCAAATAACTGCTCCACCAGAAAGTTTCTCTGGACAGGTCCAAGGACAACAAATGTGTCTGGGACCGGTCACTGAAAATAAGTGAAACCAAACTTGAGCTGGATCAGTTTTTCCCCAAACAAAACAAACTGTGATTTAACGTTAGAACGCAGAAAAGTGACAGATTGATCATCTTGAGCTTTGAAGTGGTGCGTATAAATATTTATAATCATAACTGAGGCAAATTTGATATGAAAGGGTCTTTATGCATCATTAGAAATTGGCTATTTCAGGCAAAATACAGAGCTAAACTGGCGGCGGCGAGTTCATTTGATCTGCCCGCATGCTAGCCAGCAAGTTAGCTGTAGCTGTAGCCTGTAGCAGGCTTATGGAAAAAACTACTGACCCCATTTCCATTACATTCTGTGAAAATATTAAAATAAAGTTCCATTTGTGTTTTGATTGTATTGAGGTCAACAAGTAGATGAGATAACTTTTTACATTTTCATTAGTATGTTGAGATTAGCCTAGCGGTGATATACATCGTCTAAGTACCCATCCAGTACCTTCTTGAGTTAGTTCTAATAGTGTAATATTTGGGTGAAATGGAAAATACAATAACTGTACTTATGGATTTATGAATTGTTATTTTCATTACTCTAGACTGACCACTTTATATTTGCACCAGGAGCAGGTCCTTTCTATGGAGGCCACCATCTTGTTCCACCATGTTTTAGAGGCCCAGAATGGACTAAAGACATGTTTTGTTATCATAAGTGAAGCCTACTATGGATTCTGCCTGAAAGGGACATTAGATATTTAACCAACTTTACCACTGGATGTCAATAAATCCTACACATTGTGCCTTGAATGCCTCTTGTGGACTTATCCAATATAGTCAACGTCTGGCTGCTTCCAGTCTAAAGTCTTAAACTAACATATCTGACACTAATGTGTTTTTAACAGTTATAATCATAATATATCCATGTAGAAGATGTGGGATTAAAACCACAGCCTCGTTCTCATCGTGCAGCCGAGGCCTGGTTAGTCTTAGGGTTAACACAATGCTAAGGATCACATGCATTTTTTCCTTTATTGGTCATGTTTCAGGGGCATCTGGAGCTGGAACTGTACCTTGGTGTTTGTGTTGAAATAGGACAGAGAGTCACGTTTTTCATGATTTGGAGAGATGAATGGAAAACATATAGCCCTGCAAAACCTTTACATGTGGAACATCACATTCTGCCTAAATGCCCCTATGCACACGCAGCGCTTCAACATGTGGAGGAATCAAAAGCTTATAGACCTGCAGAGCCTGGTTATGATTATGACTCTCAGACAGCACAGTCACAGTTTGGGGGTAAGGAGGGAGGGAGTAAACTGTCCACCCTCCAGCTATGCAGTTCCTAAAGGAGCCAATTATTGTCTATTTAGTGTTTGTTGTGCACCAATAATAATCTAATGACATGCTATCAAAAATCCTTCCTTATACCTCTGCGGTATGAACTATGAACCCTGTCGCCCCATGTTAGTGGATAGGACATCAACCAAATTTTCTGTCATTCACGGTAGTTGTTATCATTCTAAGGTATGTTGATGAGGTAATGTTTTCGTTACGGTTTCACTAAATTGAACCACAGAAATCTGGAACTGACTTACAATTGGACAAGCACCTACGTGAGAAGGACATTGGTTCCAAAAGTCAACTATTGAAACAGAGTATATCTCAATTTTGAGTTCGATGAGAACATTATCCTGTCACAGTCACAGTTCGGGGGGTCGGAAGGGAGCAAACAGTCCACTCTCCAGCCATGCACTTTCTAAAGGAGCCAATTAATGTCTATTTAGCGTTTGTTGTGCACCAATAATAATCGAATGACATGCTATCAAAAAGCCTCCCTGCCTTTGTTGTTTGGTTTTCCATGAATGCATCCAACTGATTCCGCACACACACAGTACATTTGTGAAAATGTAACTCCATTTCATCAGGGACTTAGTGTCCTGGCATCCCGACTCAATGCCTTTTATCAACAGATAAAACACTGACACTGTACGAGAGAAAAAAGAAAATGTTACTTCAGGTTGCGGATTGCCTTTGATGTTTTCATTTGGGTTTTGGTGGCGAGCCAGGTGGGAACAGACTGAATGACAGAGTGCCAGATGCAAAGCTAAACAACGCCCAGGCATGAATCCTCAATGAACGGGCTCTTTTATAACTCTGTGAGAGGAGTTTGACCCCCAAGAACAAACTGTTAAACCAAGTAAAAGCCAATTTCTGCTGACAAATCTTTATCCAAATCATTTATAAAGTATCTAGAATACTAGAATAGACAGTGAATTATAAGCGCTAGAACGCAATAATATCTCACGTAAGACTTTCTCAGGGGGTTTATAACAACATGATACTACACAAATAAACATGCCGAGCCTTTTAAAGGTGCATTGCGATGTCTCGTCTCGTTTGTTTCCTCGTATCACCACTTCCTGTATTGTTGTGAAGCCCTGATCCCTCCGTGTGTGCACTTCCCCCCGTGCTCTCTCCTCTGATCATCCCCATCTGTGTCACCTGTGTCTGCGTCCTCACCTGATCCCTGTTCCCTCTGATGGCGTTGAGTATGTAAACCCTCCCGTGTCTCTCAGTCCTTGTCTTGATGTTGTATGTGTATGTTGTACCATGTGTTGTGTATCCTGCACATCATTAATGCACCGCTCATCCCGAGTTCCTGTTTTGTTCCGCGTCTGGTTAGTACTCTATGTCTCATGTTGCCGAACCCTTTTTGTCTCTCGATATCGTCATTTGGCCTGAACCTATATCGACCTTTTTTTTTTTATTGACCACGGACTGTTTTTGGATTACGTCATTGCCTGCTCCCTGCGTGTGAGAATAAAAGAACTGTTTCCTATTGTAAATCCTGTCTCTGCGCTTGGATTCTCAGTCCCAATCCTGACACGCATTAGGCAATGCTTTATGTTTTAAATCACTTTTTTATGCCAATGAAGGAACAGGTGGTTACAATAGCTAAACACATAGACAATGCAGTTGCCTCTATGTGGTCAGCATATGGTCTGTACCAGCAGTATATTTGGCCAGCTAGTTCTAGGAGGTCCAGAGGGTCATAGGTTCAATTTCAGCTTTCCCCATCCCACATACCAATTAAGTATCCTTGGGCTATACTTTACCCCATGATACCCAATGAATTGCTCCTTTAATCCAATGGACTCACCACCTGCAGAAGAGATCTAATGGGGACAGGTGCAATGCCACTTGGGGGGGGCAGAGACAGCTGTGACCCCTGTGACCCCATATCAGATAAGCGGTTGACAATGCAATGCAATGCTACCCTTAGCTATGCTAGCACAGGTATAGCCAACTTGTTAGCTGCCAGGGTGGCTTAGCCCTGGTGTCAGCCACCGACAGGCTTTATTCTCGTGATTGGAAGGACTCCAATTCACTTCTCTGCCACAGGTGTCATGTAAATAACTATGCTCCATAAAACCGTGGAGTTCTTTGTAAATACTGACACACAGCTGATTTCTCTGTTTGTAGCTGCAGCACACAGACTTTGATTGACTGTTTTTATATCCCTTTGCTGGCACAAGAGGAAACAAGCTGATAGCTATCATGCTGTTAGAGCTGTGCTCTCCATCACAGTCACATGTTTTTAATTACACCATTAGCGTGGACTCTCACATACGGGAGCACGAAGTGCAATATTGAATAGTGTGAAGCAAAAAAGGTGCATCTCCAATATGTGACTCGGGATGTTCCATATTGCATATTTGAAAGCCTGTCTACATGTGATATTAATGGATGTGGTAATGGGGGATAAATCTATTTGCACAATTATAAATAGATGGATCGCATTCTGTGTTCTAATTCTGGTCCAAAATTCCTGAGGAGGAATGGAGTAAATATTGACTGGAGTGGCTCTTTATTATTACAGTAATCACAGAGGGGATGTGAATAGAGGAGAATGTGCGGAGATATGCATGGATGAAAACATACTAAGTCCGAAAAGTCTGCAAATATCCTGCTAAATCCGCACAAGTCATTTCAGTAGGTCAGGGAGGTGGAGGACAATGTGTTTGCATTCCTCTTTTGTTCAGGTCTGAAGCTCCGAGAGATTCTTCACTGGAATCTTTTGTTCGGTTGCATCAAAGCAGAAACTCCTCAAGAGCGAGCTCCTTCAGCGAACATGGGCGGAAAACCAATATCAGATTAAAGCCCGAATCCACAAGGTCAAAGACTAGCACTCTTCCTTTGTTTTCCCCGTGCTATCCTTTATCATTTTCAATAAACAACACTGTCTTTTCATGCTCGGCTCTCCTTGACCTTCCCCTCACTGACTGATTTACCCTCCGTCTGCCGTACTGTAAAAATGCACAGACACGCCGGCAGGTCTCTGGGTGTAACTCTGACTTCAGGATGACCTCACTCTCGGGGTTAACCAGTGTCATCTAATGATCAGAGCAGCGGGTCCCCCTAGAGTGAATTACCTCAAACATGACTTTTCCTTGACCTACTTTTTTTCCCCTCTTCTCCTCTGTGAGGAAAGTGGAGCCGACTATTAAGGGAGGAAGTGACTCTGAATAAATAGGAGCCTATACAGTGCAGCCATTGTGCTTTGTTCACACATTAGTCGCTGGGACCATTCATGCTGTTAAACATTAACCTCTCCCCTGCTGGAGTGAGACTGCATGTAGGAAACTATAGACATGTGCATACTGTTATGTTAGCGTATATGCACTCAGCGGCTATATTAACGCTACTGCTAGTGATGATAGTAAGAATTACAACAGCAGTAAAGGTGAAATACAGGCAGTAATGAAAGGAAACAATACACTCTGGTTCCCATTCGTTTTCTCCATTGTGGATGTAGAGAATGGAGGAATGCACAAGGGAACAGAGAGGGACCTTTGCATCCCATAAACAATGATTATAGATGCTTTTTTCAAGGACTTCAAACATGAAAAGTCTGTCGTCGGATGGTTATTAAATTATGGATGTGAATTAAAAATCTATTCCTAGTAATGTAATGGGATTTCACTTCTAGATCCATGTCGGTGAGCTCTATTCCAGTCGTTCCAGTCAACTGGTCTGGCTTCAGGGACCTATCGTCACCCTTTAAGGATGGGATTCGACCTAAATCTTGAAAAATGTTCAATTATTCAAATGTATTCAATGCAAATAAAAATCCGTAATAATAGCACTTTCCACCACCTTCCATTCATTGGCGACAGCTAACCCTGAGCATTAACCCTAACCTTAACCATGGCCAATCCAGGCTTAACTACACCACAATTCCCATCTCACCTGTTACCATAACCAGGACATTAGGAATGACATTTACCCTCATTAGAACAGGGATTTAGTCTCCATGAGGTCTCCAGGGCCTGTCAAGGTCAGTGCTGGGAAAAGTCCTTATTAGAGGAAACAAATTGAGTGCACATACAAACACAAACACACACACAGACACACACACACACACACACACACACAGGCCAGCAGACATCGCATTAATAAATATAAGATGCCTTCCAGCAGAGACTAACTAATGAGACCAGCCCCATTGTCCTGACGGCTGCATGTTTGTCATATGGAAGCCGCAGAAGGAATGAGGGCTATTCACTCTGGCTTCTGTTAGACTCACCAAATCCATCTTTCCTCACATGATATCATTACAGTAACTCGCCACATGTGTCTCCGCTTTAAAGTGTATCTGCCGGTCACACTGAATGATATAGCGGACGCAACGTTCTGACTTTGCCCTGTGGAGCATTCGAAGGAAATGGCTCTGACCAAAAACTTAAAACGAAACATAACAACTCCCACATGGGATCCAATCGGTGTGTATCACACCAATATGGCCCCGTGATTATCTACACACATCAGAGATGTGGCACGGTGCTGCACCATGTTCTCCCAGCAGCAGCAGCAGCAGCTTTATACATCACAGATAACCACTCACGACAGCTATTTCCTGTCGGTTAATCGACAGCCAGGTCACCGTGACACTTAATCCAAATTGTTTTTAATTTCAGCCGCGTTACCTCGCTGATCAGAATGAATGCGAACCCTCCGCCCTCCCCACTCCATGGAGCCTGAGCAGCTTTGACCAGGTGATGAAACTGTACCTAACAAAGAACTCCCTTTTTTCAGTGCCTGCGTTTCAGGTTGGACGCAATCACTCCCACATCTGTTGCTTATTAAAGACGGTGCAGCGGTTACTACAGGTGCAGTAAATTCCCAACCCCTGCTTAGGATATTTATTGCTTTTGGGTTTACAGTCGGCCCGGGCAAAGAGAGAGAGGGGCTGAAACACGCCATGGGAATCTTTCATACCATTAAAAAATAATTTGGCTTGCGTGGGACTGACCCCGCTGCAGCGATCTGATCTGCCAGGCACATGCTCCTGTATGTTGGACTGAGGCAGAGCAGGCTCGACACCCCTGTTCCCGAGGGGAGCAGGCTGAAGAGAGATAAGACAGATAGCAGGATTTGATTATAGAGCGCGTATAACTCACCAGGTTACACACATCTGCCCAACTGAATGACCACTGGATATATACGTTTCAGTTCATATGGTATATTATGGAGATTTCAGCGCGGTGTTATAAGGAAGCGGTTACTCGGTGAGGGAGGAGAGTGTCGTCCAATGTGTCTACGCGTGTGTTTTTCAGACGCATATTCCAATGGATGTGACAGCTCATATTTTTTGCGCGGAATATATGTTCCCCCGCGCTGTAGCTATTGCTACGTCTGAAGCGGAGACATAGGCGAGAGATGAATTCAGTGAGATTTTTATCTCTTTGTTTCTTTTCTACTTTCAGTTACTTTGCTAAATATGATGATTTTAGAGATTTATTTCAAAAACTGCAGACAAATTGCACGCGTGTTATGGGAACTCTCGGCTGGGTATGGGTGGGGGGGGGGGAGGATTGAGGCTCGGGCGTGGCCTCTTTAGAGACACCTGGAATGACCTGGCACCAGCAAGACGGTTCCGAGTGAACAGTCCACTACAAACCTGGCACGCTGCAGACACCTATGGGTGACGCCACCTCATACACAGTCAATGGTGGACACATGATCGACTTCTCATATCAATACTATACATATATAACACTCACTATTTTACAAAGCAATACGTCATCGGACAGTCATCCATAAATTTGATTTTGTGCCATATAAATCCAGATGTGGCAGTTTTCACTGGTTTCAATCAGGAACTATTGGGCCCAGGTGTACACTACATTACACCACTTACACTGTAATGCTGATTGACACCATGAGCAAAGCCGCACCGTCTGTGCTTATCTCCGCACATGAGGATACCAGAGATAAGACTCCATCTCATGGCAGAAATGTCACAGATAATACTGATCAATCAACAAATGCCAATACGGCATGACCTGCCGAGGAGCCCTTCAGCAGAAAAACAGATCAATACGTTGATTCCAATGGAAACAGGCACTGGAGAAATGAAGGGATAATGAAGATTGAAATTGATACCTCTACTTTGGAGGGAATTCTGACGAGTATCAATGCAGTTGGGCCTCTCTCCTCTAGGGGGCTCTACAAACTGGTCACAACTGATTTGCCTTAATCCTTTTCAAAACAGGTGAAACTGCGTTGAGTGACATATTCATGATAACACAGCCCTGTCTCCTCTTTCCATTTGTCAACAAACCTCTCACCCTTCAAGTCCAGTTGTCAACAGGTGGACAATTATGACCCAAGACAGAACTTTTGAGTCTAAGAAGTCAAAGGTCATTGGAAATGTAATCAGTGTTGGCACTGAAAGCACCGGACGCCTCGGTTTTGGCATGTCGTAACATAATAATGTGACGGTGTATTGATCCTGGCAATAAAATGCTCAATTTTCACAGCACATTATCAACATGTAGGCCGGAGCAGGAAGTGACCCGTGTAGGTCGAGGAGGCGGGTGGGGGGCAGGGTGAGAATGACCTGGTCAGGGAACACTGGATAATCTCTCTCTCTCTCTCTCTCTCTCTCTCTCTCTCTCTCTCTCTGAGGTCAACCTGGCCAAGTGGGACGGAGCGACATCTGTTGACACCTGCTGCAGAGGCAAAACAAAACATCTGCAGGTCGTATCAGATGGCCCAACCTGATACTGCCTGTGTGTGTGTGTGTGTGTGTGTGTGTGTGTGTGCGTGTGTGTGTGTGTGTGCATGAATGTGAGCTTTCCCACAGAGGGTCCATGTTGGCATATGCCTATATTTTCCTTAAATAGATGCAGAATGAACAGTTATAGAGAAAGCAAGTAGAACTTTAATGCATCATCTAATGTAAAATGGCGCCGGGACTATTCTGGTGGGTGTTCATCAATTTTTTTTTGCTGAATACGGGTGAATATTAACTGTCAAAACGAGAATTATAAATTTTAGCAAAGCAAAATTTTGAGCGGAACAAATTACTCTCACTAAAGGAAACGTCAACGTAAAATAATCCTGAAAACACAATGTGTTTATGCATGGGTACTATGCTTAAGATACTTAATACACACCAGAACTGAACTTGATAAGGTTTTGTGAAGCCACAGCTGCAGACTGTTGATGATGGCAAAGTGATGTGCAAGCACATGTGAATGTCTGTGAAATGCAGACACGCCTTAAGCTAAACACAACTCTATCACCCCCCCCCCAACCCCCCAGGCTTCGGCTCCGTCTAGAGTGAAACTCGTCACCTCGACACAACGGCCCCTCCTCAGGTTACGGCCGGGCTCCCCGCCCCTGAATGATTTCTTAGAGCCTCTAATTAGTGCCCACACTTGTCTTTGGCATCCCGAGGACGGAAGATTGAGTGTCACTCTTTTCACCGGAGCCGTCCGTTTGTGTTGACCCTCCGGAATTTGGGAGTCTGAGCCCCCTAAGCCTGGATTTAGACATGATATCAGCACCAGAATCAGTCAAAAAACTGAAATACAAAACTTGGCCAGTCTCATTTCACATCCATGGAATAAACTGCACCAACAGTTAATGTAAATGTCCTTCTTAACACCATCAGATATTGACTTGTTTCACTATATGTGACTCCATAGGGCAGGGGTGTCAAACATACAGCTTGCGGTCCAAAACCGGTCTGCCCGGGGATCAAACCTGGCCCACAAGATACATTTAAAAAGTGCAAACATTTGCGAGAAGACATTAATTGCAATCTCTTAATAAAAGTAGACAGCACACTCTGTGTTTGTCTGTGATTATAGGTCATTAGGCTAAAATTGTATAGGTCCCGCCCACTTGAGCTTAAATTGGACTGTACGTGGCCCCTGAATCAAAATCACATCTACATGCTGTAGATATGCTGATAGAGACAGATGGACAGATAAATGGATGGATAGATGGATAGAGAGATAGAGAGATAGAGAGGTAAAACCCCGACCCTCAGTGGGGGTAATAAATGCCTGCTCTGCTACTCAATACCATTAACTTCACAAGGCACGATGCCCTGTGGCACTGACACAGATTCGTTGGGAGTAAAACAAACAAAAATGCCTTAATTGACAAATGACTCATGGGACGGCAGTAAACCAGAAGATTTCTTGGCAATTACCTCGAAGTAATAGAGAAGCTGCCAAGCCTTAAAAATGCACAAATATAGAGCAACGTGTGGGGGCCACTCGACAAGTTACAACGGCGCACGGGGCTGCAAGTCTCCCTGTCGCTCCCCTCAAATCACAATCTCGCCCCTGTGCCTTGATTAATGCAGGGTGACCCCACATTAACCTCAATTTCCCTTAACGCCGTCAAGCTCGGAATCAATATCAGTAAGTTGTTTTTTTTGCGAGGCATGCAGACTTTATCGGAGAAAGGAAAGTAAAAGATTTTTTGCGAGATGTGTCTTGCAAATATTGGGCAACGGGACGAGCCGACCCCTTTCTGGCTGGGAACCAGGCGATGACAGATGAACCACGTCTTATTTAAACTTCTTTCCACAGCTGTGGATGGCAGCTCCGGGCGCCTTTGTAGTCACATCTGTGAGCCGGACAGCTGGATGTTTGGAGAAAATTACAGTTTGAACTGCAGCGAGACGCAGATTGGAGGACAGCTCGACTTTACCCGATCCAGACTGGACTGCGTTTATAGGCCTGATCAGAGGTTTGCTGGGTTTTGCAATGAATGAACTTAGCTGACAGGATTGATAGCTGATCACATCCCATTTTGCTCTTCCCTGGCCAAGAGACAGAAACACTTGGATCTGCAGCGGACAGCTTGCACCAGGTCAATAATGGGTTCCAACTAATGATTTCTAAATTGATCTGGGACCTCACGTATCGGCGCTGGAATCTCAGAAAAGCTTGGGTTGCAACTTGGACAACGGCCAGATTCACACACTGAGCCAGTCGGTCTTCGCACATCTTCCTCCACCATGTCCAATTACTTTAATCTTATCTTGAATCAAGAAAATCTAGGACCTCCCAGTGCTTGGAGCGTCGTAGTCATGGAGAAACACAAAAGCCGCCAGAGGGCCGATGATGTTTTGAACTGTTCGAGCTGAGCTGCAGACACGGAGCTGAGTCCCAGAAAATCTAAATGTGGCAGTGTGAGACCAACGTGATCGATTTCTTTAAGCGTTGCCCTGGATCTTTAATCACAGCCCGAGTAAACCTTTGTCCTGGCTGTCCTGAGAAACAGAGCCGCTTTGCAGAACTCAAGGTAATGAAAGTGTATTCTGTTCAACCTCTATTTACCAAGGGAGGGTTTGCTGAGCACAACCGCTCTTTCCCTCTCACTATATCCTCGCCTGGCTCACACAGACAGGCCAGATACTGACGACTACAGCCGCTGATTCTTTCTCTATTAAAACAGAGTTCAAACCACTGTGAAGTGAGAAAAAAATACACCTCCTGTACAGTGGCCGTGGAAGAAATGTGACAATTGAGACCAAAACTGAAGTTTGCACCAGGCTTTAAACATGTTTCATTCACCTTTAGTATTGACCATTTTAACAGGTGAGTCTATGGGGATTGACTCACTCTTGGAGTCAGCCTCAAGTGGCCACCCAGTGAACTGCAGTCACGCTGGAAACAGAAACTATTTCGATGATTCGTCATTGAAAAAAGTAGTCAATGGTAAAACTATTTCCATCACTGCTGCCGACAAACATCGCTGCCAAAAGTCAAATCCATGCTCTCCAGACCTCAGGGAACAGTACGCGAGTACACAACCTCGCCTCAGCTAAACCGAGCAAGTTTGTACCTGGATCTCCAGAGTTGACATGAGCAGTAATTTGAGGATTAGAACATGGGAAAATGGATGTTTCTGAGGGGAAGCGTCTGCAGGCGAGGGCAGTGACTTAGTGTCTGCAGGTTAATTCCCTTAAGAGGCGAATACAATAATTGCATAATTGCAATGTTGCTCACAGAGCCACTCTCTATGGGGCCATTCATCCGAGGGTTTCTGGAGGATTTGTATTTCGATCATTGTGGCAGGCAGCACCGTTCAGAGGAATACAAAGAGGCGCAGTGTACACAGCCCCGGAAAGCAAATTTGCAAAAAAGAGTAAAACTCAAAATCGATTCGACGAGGCGGCTCATCCGTCGGCCTCTCGTTGGTTTTTTGCATCATCGGCTAAACGGTATGCGGTTATCACAACAACAATGCCGTCTGCATCAGAATTGGTTTCAAATCTGCAATTTATGGTGCTGATGGATGTTTTCCCTCAAAATCGGAAAAACAATCAGAGCTCAGCTGGGACTTCCACCTTCCTCCATCATCTCTGTTGCTATATGGTCACGAAATATAAGAAAATGATTTATGCAAATTCACACATTTTCCAACATACAATTAACTAACGCAAACAAATTAAATAAAGAATAATGCCTTTTCCAAATAGGTTTCAGTTAAGTTATGGGCAAAAATGATACTGCAGGGAATAGGATTTGCTTTGCTGTCTGCTCTGATGGGTTTCATTCATTTAAATCAGGGCTGTCAAACGTACAGCCACCACTTGCCGGCCAGAGGGTCAAATCCAGCCTGTGTACTACAACAAAGGGAAACCTCAAAGTGGTCCTGGTTAAAATATCAACATACTATGATTTTACTGGTCCAGCCCATTTGAGATTACATTTAGCCGTAGGTGGCCCCTGAAATAAGATGAGTTTGACAGCGCCGTATCAAATTAAACCACGCTAATTCACAAATTCAAGAGGGAGGCAAATTTAACAATAAATCAAAACCCAACAGGAGAATAATGTGATTTGGCGAACACACTCAATTGCTATTTAATCAGTTGATGCATTTGTGGTTCATTGGACCATTAATTCCTTATTGCACGGGTTGAGCTATGAGTCTGTGTTCCAGGCTACTCCCCATAACCTTTAATCACATCGGCATCGCACATTACCACCTCTGAACGTTTCTGTGACGTCAGCAGCTCTAATCTTCATGTGCTTGTTTGCGAGCATTGAGCAGAAATGACAAATAAATGGAGGCGCTGAGCACTTTGCCTTTTTAATTGACGACACAGACCATTACGCCGCCTGACTGCCGTCCGATTGACGAAAAAAAGAGGCCTCGCAGAACTGCTCTCATAAATAGGCCACTCAATCATCGGAGTCCGTTTGCCTAAATATAAACCCCACTGTTTAATGCAGCCTTTATCACCGGAAGCATAAACAAGAGGTGGGAGCGCACAGCCGGCCACTAAAAGCCTTATTTGATCTCTGGAAACAATGGATGTTCGTGAAGCCGCAGTTAAGGAACAACAGTGGTGTAATTACGCGCTCAGATAAATGGTTACACAACAGACAGAGGAAAGCGGATATGTAAATACTTCTTCCTAAATCTTCATAATTCACCTCACGGAACAGGCAACAATCACGGCCTGTAATTAGCAACCGTGCGAGGTTTGCTAATGCATTACTCGTTAGCCGATTGTTAAGTGAATTATCCAGGAAGCGCTGTTCCCTTCAGTTTAAGTGCAATTTAGCATCTTTCAGCTGATTGCTTTTCTGTTCCTCGACATCAGCAGCTATTTGAAAGTACTCCGTCTAGGATTTTGTGACATCTAATGGTGACACTAAGCACGTAATAATGTCAATTTTGTGTTTACAGCCAAACATTGGACGCATGAGGGCAAACTTTATCATTAATAAACGTGTTTGAGTTGTAATTGCTTTTGCGCGATGTCATGCACTACCAACTACGACATCAAAGCCACTGCCGCTGCTTTGGTTCATGTCGCTCACAGCCAGTGTTGTGTTTACTGATCCCTGGAGGTTGTAAATTTGAGGACAAGACCTCTGCAACACCAACATTCGCTCTTATTGGTCGGTAAACATGTGCAATGTACACAGTCCGCCTGCTAAACCACAGCGTCTTGTTTGTGTTTACACGCAAGCTGTGAAAATACACAAGACATGAAGGCTGCTTTGACTTGTTGATGAAAAGCAGAAATTGCAGCACCGCCATTTGGCTAACGTGTCATGGGAGAAAACCACTTCTGCTGATGATTCATCGCTGTAAGTAATGATGTGACTGACAATTATGTACTAGTCTGAGTCGAGGTTGCTTGTCTGTGCAATACGTGTTATTTTAGTCTCACACGGGGAAGAGGGTTTAATAAGGTCATGGTTTCCTCACACCTAGCTAAAAGGTGGCCATGTTGAGAAGCATCAAAGACAATCTGCATTCAAACGGTATCAAAAATAAAATACGTAACTGTTCATTGATGCATTGTCATTTGTTAAAGGTGCAGTGTGTCAGATGTGGTGACACCTAGTGGTGAAGTTGCATGTTGTATCCATCACCTCACCCTCACACTTCTGAACATGGAGGAGAACCCGTGGTCGACTTCAGTTGTCATTAAAACTCAAAAGATGTTCAGTACGTCCACTTTTACTACTGTAAAAACATGGCGGCCCCCGAAGAGAGGACCCGCTCCTCATGTCAATATACGTAATTGGGTTCATTTCAGACTAATGGGAGAAAAAAAAAAAATTTAGGCTATTATAAATTCATGGAGATGTCAGTATATAATTGTTTTGTAATATTTTACAAAACAAGTGTTACGACTGACCAAAATCGTACGCACTGCACCTTTAAATTTGCATTTCCTTTAGAATAATTCGAATGTTTGTGTTTTCAAATGACGGCTAATGAACTATTCCATTGTTAAAATCCGTATCCAGGTAAACAAATGCGTTTCATGTGTGCGGAACTACCCCTGTTTGACAACATAGACAAACTGGCAGCAACGCCGCGTTGAAAAATGTGCCACGTCCGCCACGTGCACGCAAAGATGTCAACGCGCTGCCTGCGAGAATCCATCAACGCCGCCGCCCGACCCCGCCAAACGACGCTAAAGACGAGCCAACTCGCTGACCCACTTTAAACGCGGGCTCACAACTGTCAACAGGTGCGAAGGGAAACAAAGTGTAGAACAAACTGGCCTGTCGTGGCAGAAAAAGAAGGATAGCTTCTGTCAAGTGGCGTCGGATCCGCCTAGTCAATGGCGTTTCATTAGCTGGCGCGGGTTCCCTGCTATTTCAGTGCCGCCGTGTGTTAAAAGGCTCTAATTAGAGGCTGCTAAACAGATGTAAAACATGGAGGACAGAAGAGAAGTAAAGGGGAAAAAGGGGGGGCGGGTTCACACCTTTTCTGCTAACTGGTTGGTAACGTGTCATATATACTTCTTACAGTCTCACATGTAGCATTAGTCATTCACAAGCTGTTTCCACATAACCTTTCGGCTGCGGAGAAGAAAGGGGAGTGAAAGAAGTCGATGTATGAATGGTGACAGTGAAATGTTTCATATTCTGGTCAGAGGGTTTTACACAGTTCTCTGAGTACAGGAGAACTCACATTTATCTGCTAAATGTTTATTTGATCGTGTCTATTTATTGTGAAGGGTACAGGGCCATTTTCTCATCTACCTTTTATTTTTATTTATTCATATTTAATGTTTGGATATATGAAGATGTCGATAAATATAGTTAATTTCAAATAGGAAGACATGTTTTTCTGAGCAAAGCAAAGACACATTTTTTTTTTGGGCCTACTTTGAAAATGAACAATAAACAAAGCACATTCAAGCAACATGTCTCTATCGAACTATACTGTGTGTTAATGTTTGCACTTATTGTGTCAATGGCTGTGACTTTAATGTAGTCATTCTGTTTATTATTAGCATCAGCATTTTGAATGGTGTGTCCATATTTCCCTGTTGTATTTTGGGCTTTCTTACCTTGTTTGTCCCTCTTTCTTTACCTGCTGTTTTCCCTCCTGTGCTGAGTACCTGCTTTGCCTTGATTAGTTCCACCTGTGTCTTGTTAGCTCCCAGTTTGTAGCAGTTTCTTTGTTTGTGTACCAAGCCAGTGGAGTTCAACCAAGCAGGTTTGAAAGAAGAGGAGACACAGGAACAGGAAGTGGAACAGAAACAGGAAGTTGAGCAGGAACAGGAAGTGTATGAAGGAGAAGAAGAAGAAGGAGAAGGAGAAGAAGAAGAAGGAGAAGGAGAAGAAGAAGAAGAAGAAGAAGAAGAAGAAGAGGAAGAACAACAACTACTACAGCAAGGAGGAGGATTATAAGAAGAGGAAGGAGAAGAAGAAGCTCAGCTGGACATGTGTGGAGGTCTGTGTGAGTCTTTCTCAGTTGTTTATTGTGTCAGTGTGCACATTGCCACATGTTAGCTTCGTTGCTAATGCTAACTCCTAGTTTCTATGGCTCTCTTTGGCAGTAGTAGTTTGGCTGTATGATCAACACTAGACACACGCAACACTTTACCTGTAGTATGCAGTTTACCTGCAGTATATGTGCATATATATGCCTTGGTGGACGTGTTTGTCTTTCCGTTTCCTGTTATTATGGTCTGTTTGTTGTTGTATTTGAAGCACAGGTGTCAATCAAACTAGCTTCCTGTGTGTCACAGCATCGTTCATATTGGAGTGGATTTACTCCTCTGTATGTGAACATATTTATTTATGTCAGCATTATCAGTCCTCAGTCAGTTTCCGGAGGTCTAGGATTTGTGTCCCTGTCCACATAAGGTGCATATATTTACATATTTTCATCACAATATCTTCATAAATCCACACGATCGTATCAGTTTTGGGGTTCGGCCTTTAACCGTCTATAAAGCAGGCTGACAGGAGGACACACAGTATAGTCGGTCAGGGACTTGTTTTCATTTGTCTTATGTCATTATGTGGTTTTCTGTGATGACGGTGATGGATTCATGTGACAGCGGTGTGGTTTATTGATGGCCTATCATTGGCTTTTTATGTCTAACTGTCGTATTTATGCTTCAGAAGCAATGTGGTGTCAGTTTGTGCGTTTGCCAATGGGTTTGTTTTCAGCAATCATCCAAGATCCATTGTAGAAGTATTATTTATTATACAATTTCTGTTGTTTGAGGCAGTGCGATAGTGACCTACAAAAACATTCCATCACTAATCAGACCTCCCTTGTTGACGCCATTGGAACCTGTCAATCACAGGTTTAATTAATAATACAAACAAAAGGGGCCAGCTCCAGCGTGATGCACTGTGGCCCATTGGCACAGCCTCCTGGCACATCACACCGAAGAGCCTTGATCAAAGTTATTAGTTACACCTGTGCTTTTCCTTCCCCCGACAAGTCAAAATATCCTCAACTGGATAAACCCTCTGGGATTAAGATTCCCTGTTTACAATGATTTACTTGTGAACCAATACTTCCTACTGGATTACTACAAAATACCCCTGGCGTCCTTGGTGCTTTGGCTCAGCCGTGGAAGAAACAGCGGACCAATTGGGTCACATTACTTTCACTCCTTAAGCTTGTTTGACATCTTCTGATTACACCACCATGTCCCTGTGTTTGTGTGCATGTGTGTGATTACAGATCCTCTCCGAACCTGTGCTTTCAGCACTTGACTGAATTTGTCACATGTTGTTTCGCCTCGGTTTGCGCTGAACACGCAACATCTGGGCATTAATCCCTCCTCTCTCCGCACCTCTCGCAACAAATGCTGCAACCACAACCGCAATTAGATTTGCCTTTAAATCATCGAGTGACACATTCGCAAGTATTTATCATTCGCAGGAAATTCACAGCAGCAGCAGCAGCGCTGCTCCTTCAAGTAACACGAGACGCAAATGTGAAAAACAAGCGGACGTCTTAGCTGGAATAGTCAGAGTGTCTCAGCTTGTTGAGTGAATAAAGTGAATTCCTCCAGCAAGTCCTTCGGTGCTGCCAAGTTACTTTTCACATTGTGCAGGACAAGGACGGCTCGTCACCCTGTAACAAGGCTGCAGTTTTCACATTGTGTCACATTCATCACAGCAGTTTCCATGGTGAACAACAATGCATAGAAACAGAGCGATGATCTCGGGCCAAGTGACAGGATATTCTAGGCACCACACATAATTAAGAAATAATAATTGAATATAGATTGACGTATGTCCTCTGTTAGCCTCGGTATCAGCTGTCATTTCTTGAAGTGAGTGTTACAGCAGCAGAGTGCAATTCCAGATCAGCAGGGAGGGAGACGGGGTCCTGACCCAAAACATTTACCCGCATCTCGGAACAATCCTGTATCACCGGGGGCGATTTCACTCTTATTTGATTAAAATGGAGATTGCTGTGCATCGCGGTCAGCCTGCACATGGCTACACACACACAGTTGGTGAAACCATTCCGGTTGGTCATAAGACCTAATGGCTAATGTGCATTTTCATTCCATTTAGACGGTAGAAATGGATACCCTCCCCACGGGGATCCAAGTGTGAGCATGCCACGGCAGAGCGCGTACCCAGTCTGCGCCGAAAACCTATTTGTGCTTTGGGAAAAGCCATACATTCTCAAAATAGTACGTGTGATTGGGTTACCGTCTCCGTATGCCACTCGCATAGCATCGTATATCACATCTCGCCATGTGTTAGGTGACATAATCCAGCCATCTTGGGACGGCGCTGCGCCGATGATTACTGCGGCAGGTGTGTTCTTTTATTCCCTCCCACCCTAAATGCATTTAGAGGTGGGATATTTCACATCTCTGTCTAATAGCTCCCGCTTCTCACTCCTTCCGACTCGTCGATGGCACATAAAGAAGATGTAGCGGCGGTTTGATTTCCAGGGGTGTGCTTGACTTATGGGTTGGCGTTGTAAGTATTTGAGGTAACGGGAGCTGAAAGAAAAGAAAAATCCCTGCTTTGTCAGGGTGAGTATTTGAGTGATATCTCACCTTTGTGTCACGCGGAGGGAGAAAAAAGGCAATTTTATTAACATGTCCATCAGTTCAGTGAGGTGTGAATGAGCTGGAGCACGGGAAGGCAGCCAGCTCGGTGTCCCAGTGGTGTCTTTGATATAAATCACATGAGGTTACACAGCGTAAAATCGACAAAAGACCAAGCTGGTAACCACGGTGAAACTCTGAAAGGAGTATTTTGCCAAAGCTGGGAATTATTGATTTGCTCTTTGGCCTTTTTGTCCACATGACACCAGCATTTTTAGGGACTGAAATCAAGTTTTTAGGTTCCTGAATGAGGGATTGTAAACCAACACCCTCTCAATGATGGAGTGCACAGCGAAAGGCATTTTTTGCACAGCACGTGGTCAGATTGGAAACAGTGCAGCTGAGGAATGTGTTATAGTGATGCCTTGGCCACCACACTGGATGTGTTAGCGCCACAGTTCTGGTTGGTGGCTGCGTGTTCAGCAGGAGAGCATCAGTGTGGTTTTTGATACCATCACTATATTGCTTCAATTGTAAATATATTCATATACAGAATCCAATCTGTATATGGACATTTTTCTTTATAACTTAACAAAGTACAGGAAGAGATGGATATACTACACTTCTACCATTTTACCCGACATATTTCATACTGCTTTTTGACTTGGGCTTCACATCCACGTACAAATGTGTACATGGCTTTGCACATTTGAAGACGTCATGTAGACTTGGCCATAGGTGGAAATACTCCATCTCTTAGTTCCTTTATTGTTAATTTGAATTATTTTCAGACCAAATTAATCAGAAAACTCTTACTCCATACTTCATTTATACTATTGTCATGATGGGGTCAAAGTAGGAATATTGGTGTCCATGTAAAAATAGTCAGAAATGATGAACAAAAAAAAAATTCTACTGTAATCAAAATAAGGCAGATCTGAGTGATAACTTTCTAGAAGTCACAGTTCCATAAGAGAGCATTTGTTGTTTAATTTATTAAGATAATCATCTGTGTTTAATGGGGCTTACTCTTCCCTAACACATTCATTCTGTGCTTACAGCAAAAGTCAGTAATAATCAGAAGTCACTAAAAAGCTGTACCTTTAAAAGCTTCACACCATTCTCTATTAAACAGCTGAGACACGAGTTTCACATCACCCCACAGACTGTACGAGTCTGTTCATGCATCAGCGACTCCCGCTGCTGCATCATAGAATTTGCATCCTTAATGATGCTGCTTGATAACCATAAAATGGCTCCAGAGTCACACATGAGGAATCCTTCATATCATAATGAAGGGGAAAACCGCCACAGTGTTTTGGCCTCAAGCGGCGCAGCTACATTATCTCCAGTGTTTGTGTAGAAATATTCCCTCCAGGATGTCGGAATGTCACATTTCACAACAGTTTACAAAAACCTCAACCAGTCGCTATGTGCCTGTAACCTTCAGGTACGGTCTTGATATGTCCATGTATTCATTTCAAATAAGCATAATGCTTATGTCCATGTTTTCCTATACTTTAGTGGGTTGTATGGGTATTTTGAGTATATAGATGAGGTTCAAATCCTCCTCTTTCACACCAGTGGGGGGCGCCCTTCATCACAGGAAGCACTATTTCATAGGCTACTGAAAAGCCTTGTTTTCAATTTTCCCTTTACTCCCTAACTGAACTGATGTCACTACATCAGCTGACCAATTACAACATGGTGGAGCATCTGGCCAATCAGAACAGTCTAGGCTATGATTTGGGGGAGTTAGAGCTCTACAGAGTGTCCCAGTAAAACAGGATCTGGAGCTGTGGACAGTATGTGGAAAACATACCCATTTTTTAACATCTGAGACTGTCAACTTCTTCTAAAAGTGTTAAAAAATTTAAATGTAAGACTCTAAAGACAAGTAAAAAAGATGTAGCTAAGACAAAAGCCAAACAGAAGCTTTTCCATGATTAGAAATGTGAATATATAAGCAAAAGCACACATAAAACACTGTAATAATATAACAGCATACAATGTATTTATTTAAAAAATCATAATGACTGACATTTATTGGAAAGACTTAACTTGTCGGTTCCTTTCTGACACGATCCTTGGAAACGTCTCAGTATTTGTCATTGGCATACGATTCTAACTCACTCTCAAGTATCACACTCTCATTCTATCATAAAAGCCACAGCTGTGGGATCCTTCAGCATTTGTTCCGGGTCAACCTCCCTGTCACTCAACTGCAAGGTGATGCCCATGGAGGCCAGTGAATCGAGGTGTAAAAGTCATTACGGGATACTTTGAAACGCCTCCCTGATAGGAGGTGATGACATCTGCCAAGCTATGCAGACGTGCCCTCCAGTGACGGTAACCAAGGTCAACTCATGTCACTGCCAAGATTCTTCTGTCCATCTGGGATTCCAGTCACAGAAAGACGGTCCCGATACTCGCAGGACACCTGAGGTCTGTGTGAAATCAGCGCCACCCTGGCAGCGTTCCAAAAATCCCCTGCTGCCTCGTCTCAAGCCAAATGTTTTATCAATGGAAGCCTCTGCTTACAGCGGGAATGGGTTTTGCAACAACAAGAATGGTGATCATGGCCGCCAGCGTTTACAGTAGATCAAACAACCTTTTCAGAGTTTTTTCACACTATCACCCCAAGTAGCTCGCGAGATCCTGCCTGCCACGACACGAATAGTTTTTATATGAAATATTCATGGAAATTACCCCAGTGTTGCTCAAACCCTGATGAGCTCCTTGTGTTACAACCACGCGCATTTGATATGTCAGGCAGGATATGCTTTTGAGGAACAACACTTGTTTATCTTTGCATGGAAAGATAAACGTTTTGACTTCTCGATGCTCACGTCGATCTGAAATTTGCACCAAACTCAAAACCAGGGGTCAGGTCAGAAAACATCAGCCAGGTGAAGGAAGCAAAGCCGCCTCAGTGATTGACAGGTATTTGCTCTAACAAGTAATCTTGACTTAAGGCAGATACGCTCCACCCTTCATGTTTGGACTGGACCTGACAGACGCTAGCTCTCTCCTCCGCCTTACAGAATCAGTGTTAGCGATGGAAATGTTTACAGCGCCTTGTTTGGAAGTCTACATTTAAAAATGACGTGTTGTCGAGTCTCTCATGTTTTGCTCACTTTGAATTTGTATTAATCCAGACTTGTTCATGTGGAGCTGCGCCGCTGTGTGCCAGCTGGTCAGACTGTGGCTAATTCAGTCATTGTGCAAGTGCAGCTGATAATATTCACCGAGTTCTTCCGCTAAGGAAACTAAATTGCTTTTCGATTTGAGTAATTGAATTCCGCAGATAAGGGAGAGAAAACATGAGAGAAATGTAATCCGTATTTATTTTCGCTCACGCCAAAGAGTGGTTATTCAAAATCTGTACAGTTGTTAATGGATGGTCGGCTTTCACAACAAGCAATGAAAGCGAGACAAAGACAAACATTTGGAGCGCTGTTGACAAGCCAGTGTTGTAACACGCATCCAGATCCTTATCTGCAAACCATTAATATCGCTGACAGTGTGCAGCGAGAGCACGGCGGATGCAGGACTGATAAGAAAGTGAAACTGCCACATCAAACATGTTATTTAAATATGTTATTCATCCAGGGCTGTTTGCTTAGCATGACTGTGTTTCCTCACCAACACCCTGGTTTCTATTCACACAGTTCTCAGACACACCTGGAAGCTGCAAGTGCACCCGCTGAACTGGCCACTCGCAAGCTCAGGGATTAAGTATCTAGCTTGAGGCGCTTCCCTCACATTTCCAAAAGAAACAGATTTCATGGATTTTATTCAGCCTATCAGAATTTAAACCGAAATACATTTTTGTCCTCCTTAGCTTCCTGCGCTGGTAGCAGCCTCAACGTGCATTAAACGAATATTGTTTCAGCATCCTCCATATTGTTGAATCTCTGGCCGAGCAAATATTGACAGACATCTTCATTAATCTCCCCCCCCCCCCCCCCGCCCCTCTCTGGTCGTCTTGTCTGTTAAAGGTTCAGTGTATGAGAGATGTAAGTGAAATTATTTTCCATTGGCTAAAGTGAATGATAAATATACTGATGTTTTTCTCAGTATATAATCACCTGAATATACACATTGTTGTTGACACTGCTGTAGAATGGTGCCCTTATATTTACACCTGGAGCTGGGACCCCCTCCACAAAGGTAGCCATGTTGCACCGCTGTGTTTTTACAGTGGCCCAGAAGGGACAAACTAAACACGCTTTGAATTTTGATGAAATCTGAGGGATTCCATAGGTTTATGCTTGGAAGTGAAGGATGAAGTAATGGGTATTCAGGTGGAACATCCAACTTCACCTCTAAGTCCAACACACAGTACCTTTAGTGCTGTTTTGAAAGGTGATTTCATATAAGAAATACAATATACATGCAGTTGTAAACAAATAAGCCATTTATTTCTATTTGATTGAACAAAATCACATCCCCTGGACATCTTTTAAATAGTTATCTTAAATCCATGCAGCTGACTAAGATGTTCAGCCTTTCTAGCACTGCCCAGTGGGTACAGGTGTAGGTGGGCTTGCACTATTCCAGGAATTAGTCAGGCTGCACCCCACCTCTCCATTCAGTATCGTTATTTATGATTTCAACAAAACAAGATGGCGCCAAAAACAAACTTGGGACTTGACATCAGTGAGAAAAACAAAACTGTATATGTCCATGGTTTGCTAATGTGTTCATTTCCTTTACAAAGCACCAACATGTCACTAGTATGTGCACAGTTTGTCGTGCTGCCTCCATGTGGCCAAACAAATCTAATATTGCAGCTTTCCTCCATCATACTCCTTCGCCCTTTCCAAAACCGAGGATCCCCGGCCAAGCGATTGTCAGTGTTACGTAAATCAAACTTCACCAGCACTGATTCAGACAGACTGGCTCTGTACCGAACATTTCTGTCTCAGCGGAGCTTAGGGCTGTGACCCAGATCCCTTGAAAAGTCACTTGGCCGCTCGAGGTGGTGGGGTAGACGGTGCTCCCACTGCCCGAAATGACAAACAGCAGGCAGGCGGTGGCATGCTCTGCTTGCCAAATACAGCGCTCCATGTTCAAATAGTGCTGACAGGGAAAACATAGACACTGTTATCCCGGGTCCCCCACTCCGGAGTGAGATATTTAGGGGGAAAAACTCCTCCTGCCGGGACACATAGACCTGCCTGTATTCACTTGGTGGACGTGTTGTAGCCTCCAGCTGCTATCGTGGAAAAACTCACTTGGCTATTTACATGAGAACTGATGTGTTTTGTGACTTTCAAGATGGACAGAGCCATAAAAAACCAATATGGTTCAAATTATACAGAGCACTGACTTTATTGAGAAAATAAGAAATCATCTTAACCATCCTGACAACCCCACCCCCTCCCCCCTTTGCAAATGTGGTTTTCATCTGACAATCGTGATGTACTCGGTGTAATTGTTGCCCCCTCTGCTTCCTGCTGAGCTCATTCAACATTCCAACCATATATTCTCTTTGATGGTTTTAATTCAGCCGAGCATACCGGCCCGCTATTGCGCTGCCCACTACAATGATTAAATGCACAGTGCTGCATTCATTCATTCGAGCATATCGATCAAAGTACAGCTTCCTCTAAGTGGAAACAAGCTTTTCCCAGGGAACCGGACTCAGGGAAACATCTGACCTGTATTAAACACAGAATGGAGATTCCAAGGGCAGCTAGTGTTTAGGAGCCATATCACAATTTCCAATTAAAACGTAGCGCAAGGCACTATGGAAACCTCTTAAAAATAGAACGGTGGAGACGTGACTGCCAGCTGGCAAGTCTTATAGCTGCCAGTGTAAACGGTTTGCACCTAAATGGACTACTATGTTTGTTCTCGTCTGGACAGTCAAAGAAACAATTGGCTGACTAAAGAGGATTTTGAGGATTCACTCGTGACGTTCATGGGTTCAATTTTACAAGGAGAACAAATAGTGAATCCTCTGCAGTTGATACCCAGCTATGTCCACAAATTAGGTAGAGTCAATCTGCTTGTTTGCTTGTTTGTTTGTCAGCACAATTAGACAAAAACTAATCCACTAATTACAATGAATGAGAAGGAGAAGAAGATTGGAACTTGAACCAACTAAGGATCCATTTGTTTTGTGGCATGAAACCTGGCCTATAAAGGAACCAGGAACATTATTTCACATTGCAAGGATTGTTTAAAACGCAAATCTACATAAATGTATATGGATTTAATGAAAATTATGAGACCTGAATGAGCAGAGTGATATCTATGACCTTCTGCAGTTTGGTTGCTCGAGTTTTAGGGGATCTGTTAGGCCTCGATGGTGGTTTGAACTCTACTAGTGTAGCTAAATCAGTGGATTAACCAATCATGGTTGTAGCTGTGATTTGTTTGACACTTACAATGTTTCTCTGAGTTACAGATGATGTGAATTTGTTAAATTCTATTTGTGAAGGTGTGTCCTTTTGACAATCCAGACATTTTCCAGTCTAGTGTCTGATACGCAAACCGTAACCCTAACCCTCTGGGAATCTTTAGAAGTTAACATCAAATTCAATGTGAACATAACTTTTATTTGTATCTTGTTAACTGACCAAAAACCCCTTGGAGCTCTGTTCACTCTGTCTATGAATGAATGAATGAACGGGTGATGTAGGTCATTTTTCACCTGAAACACTGGGATTTCCTAACAAGGCCTCCCAGTCTCTTTCCTGTTTCTAAATCCCTGCTTTAAACTGCTTATTTGTCTGCATCATAATCTAATGAATGCACAGTGCAACTCTTCAGCCTTCCATGTATGTATGTACACACGAATGCACGCGTGGAAACCTGCACATGTTCCCCTTTGGGCCTGTGACCCCCATAACCCTGCCTCTCCACCTAATCTTGTAATCTTTAGCGGAACAACCGCCTCTGTGATCATTGGCAGGTCTATAGCATGGTGCATACCTTCCTCCGGTGGTGCTCAGTGGGGGATATCTGCAGGTTATCCACATCTCCGACGAATATGTGCAGCCGGATTTCTCTAATAAGACCTGGGCCCCGTGCACATGGGTGGGCTGGGGTGGGAACAAGGTGAGAACATGGCTCCTCAGTGGGAAAGCGAAGGCAGGCCACTTCAACTCAGAGGAGTGAGATGAATGAGGCGGCTTCAGAGATGACCTGTGTCATTACGGAGCTTCGATGCATCTTCAGCGGGATGTGCAGTCAGTGGAAAAAGGTGCTGTAACTATTGTATTGAAAGATAAATATTTGAGGCCCAATACGTTTGAAGAGAAAGCTGTGTAAGTTTAATGTGATGTGAGCGAGTGTTTGTTGTGCTGAAAACAGATGGATTGACCTTTCCCATAAAATCCACAGACAAGAAATCATGTTGACAAATCAAAGTCCCCTAACTTCGACTGAAAAGATATTAGATTAGATTAGATTTGATATACCTTTTATTCTTCCCACAATGGGGACATTTCATGTCTCTATTTCATAATATGAAGACTCATTTGGTAAAGTTATATAGATGTAATTAAGATTTAGTGCTTTATTCAAAAACCTCTGTTTTGCTTTCAAAACGTATAAACCCGTTAATCCTCTTTGGTTTCCAGGAGCAAATGTAACAAAACTATTATGTTTATAATCAAGCTCATTGGCGCCAAATGTTTTACGTCGACTATAAACTTTTCTGTTGTGTTGTCTGGCGACCTTATGTCGCTTGTAAAATGCATTTGCCAATGAATGTTGTATATAAAGCGGTATAAGTTAGAGTCTTGAACCAAATAATGAGACAATCAGCTTGATAGTGTAAAATATGGAGTAAAATGCAGAATGTCAAGGCTCAAAGATCTAATAATGTCCACTAGATTTCACACTGCATTGCATTTTGCATTGTTCAATAAAGTTATAAAGAGAAATGGTGGATCTGCACCAAAATGTAACTGCACCTGTATAGGCTTGTCCTTCTTCGTTCCACCAAGTTCTATGAAAATTAGACCAGTATTTTCTGCATAATCATGTCTATAAACAAACAAACCAACCAAGTAGGTACTATGGCGCTCAGCAGTCCCATTAAGAGTACACTAATTCCAAATATGCATAGGTTAGTATCAATGAAACAAGTCCGATTTTTCCATTTAAAAATCCCTGAATTGATGGAATTTCCCTTAAAAGACAATGAAAATATTGATCAAAAAACACAGACAAAACCAGATTCTCGGATCCTGATCTGGATCCACACCAAAAAGGTCACGGATTCTTCAGTGACACTTGTCACATCCTTCCACCGAGCTTTGTGGAAACACATTCTCTTGTTCCTACATAATCCTGCTGACAATAAAAGCAACAAAGACCTATGGTGAAAACATAACCTTTTTGGCCTGGGCAACAAAAGAAGAACTGGAAGAAGAAGCAACCCTTCATTGTGGCCGTGGCCATGATGGATGGCTACATGCATTTTCCTTCAGTCCTGTTTAAAATCCCCCAAAACTCGTACAAAGCATTCCTCCGGTGCAACTGCACATGTCATTTTTAGCAATGGGTTTTTCTTAATAACCATGAAACCTTATAGCCATGTGGTGAACACATGAAAACATGTGCGTTACAGGTTATTGTAACCAAAGCCTCAGTGGCGCAGGAAGGAAACGTTTTCGTTATTAATGACCACGCCGCCCTAAATGTACATTTCGGGGGTTGAAGCCCATTATGTTTGCTTGGTGGGAACGTGCCAGACAAAGTCATTTACTGTGACGGATCGCTCCACGCCCCCCCCACACCTCCTCAACTCTGATATCTTATGGGGTCATCAGCAGCCGCTTGCTAACTCCAATGCCGCGGGAGACTGATCCTCTCCAGGTAACTATACCACTAAATATGCCAGACAGGTCTGGCTCGCTCCCTTTGCCTTAGATCGATAACGAAGTGTCTCACGGAGTATCGTCCGGCGCGGCCAGCGCTCAGACACCCGCCGTCAAAGGTTACAGACGGCCCGGGCCCGGCTTCGCCCTCGGCCAACCGCCGCTTTAAAGAGCTCTTTGACAGTTTAACATCCCTCCTCGTGCACTTCCTCTCCTCCCTCCTCACCTCATTCATCCCGCTCCCTCCGCCTCCCCCGTTGTTTTCCTTTCTCAGACGTCCTGATTAAACTCGGAGTTCCCGCCGGGAGGCTCTGATTTCCCCGACCCTGACTGTTACTGCAGTGAAGTCAGCGCTGCGTGTCCTCACACAGGGCCAGTCAGAGCCAGCCAGCGGCTGCATGGGCCTGAGTAATGAATGAGGGTTTGACCGGTGAAACATCTGCAGGGTAGACGAGGCCTGTTGGTACTTTGAACCGTTGCCTGCATGTGAGGTCCTGTTTTCTCTCTTCCTGTAAATCTCTAACAACGCGTCAGCCCAAACATGCGATACGTCCAACTAGGCAACTGCTTTGGTTTGCTTTTGCTGAAGCTGGGGAGTGAATGTTAATCCTCAAACCTTCAATTTGACTGCTCTTGCATTTTTTAAGCCTGCGTACACGGATTTGGTCAAACGCCAAGTATGGACGGACTCGCTTTGGTGAGACTGCTTCTGTCCTTACTGCAAAAAACAAAACCAAAATCCCTTTCGGGAAGTTTTATGAAAAGTAAAGAAACAGTGCAAAAAGTAAAGTTGGAGCGAGATGAGAGGAAATCTCATCGGTGCAAAACAAATGTTATTCAAAGGATTTGAAATACGCCGTGTCCTCCCACTGCTGCAGCACTCCCCGTAACCACAAGTGCCAAAAAGCCCTGATGGCCACAAATCACAGCAGGAAGGAAGGGTCATATTTTACTCCTCCAGCTCCGAATGGAAACAGACAGAGACGCATCGACCCCGGCGTCAAACTTGGACATGTCAACAAAACTGTAGCTCTGAATTTGATAGTGCAGTAACCAAATAACAGCGCCTGGAACCACGGCTGCATGAATGGAGCCTTTTTTTAATGATCACAGAGGGGAAGAAAAGTCTCCCTGGGGGGACCTGAAATTTCAGAGGGTCACCCCCCTTAAACATACATAAGTGCACTTTAAAGCTTAAAACACTGTAATTTTGCACTTCCTATCGGGGATAATGCAGCTTGAAGAGAACGAGAACCCAATTCATTGCAGTGTAAACTCAAGCAAGATGTTCCAGTCTGGCTCCAGGACAAGTGAAAAGCATATTTTCTAATGGAGAAACTCACCGTTTTGCTCTTTTATGCTTGGAAGGTGAAACTTGGTGACATGACTTGATTCAGCTTCCGAGCCATAGTGTTGGAGAAGCGATGCCAGAAGGAATAATAATGGAAGGATCATTTGGATGAGTGGTGGTGGGGCTGGAGATCACAGAGCGCTGTAAGACGGGATGGTTTGGGATCACCACACGCACCAGTGCAGCTTTGGACACATTTGGAGACGATAAAAGCAAAGTAGAATCCACATAATCTCAATCATCAGTCCCTGGAAAACAACCACAAAAAAAAAGTTTTTAAAACACTTTGAATCAAAGCTGATCCTCCTCCAAACGGTGCGAGACTTGGTGCGTAAAAGCGAGTGCGCACCTGTCGGTTCCGGACACTGGAGAGTTGGAGAAAGTTTCTTCACTTGATATAATCCTGGGATTAGTTTCGATGAGCGTCCCCGCGCAGGCGTTTCATGTGTGGCAGAGGGAAGTAGCGCGAAGCATGTTGGCTGGAGCGTGCGTCCTCCGTGCGTCCTCGCCTCCGTCTGGATGAAGCACCGCCGATCTTTTACGCATAACAGCACTGGCTCACACGCAGCGCGCACAGTGGCGCAGAGTCGCGGCAACCCGATACAGTGTTTACCCGCAAACCAGTGGCAACTCCGAGACCGGCTCTGTCGTCTGGGTCTGAGACGCTCAGCGTCATAACTCGGTGGAGACGCAGATGAAATATGGGTTCTTTTTTTTTTTTTTTTTTTAGGAGAGCGCCAACTGACTGCGCAACAGGTGCTGTGCGTAAAGTGAAAACTTCGCAGCCCTCAGAGGAGGAGGAAACTCCCCGGGATGTTTAACCATTCCGCTGCTGCCCCGGATCCACCGAGGAGGCGTTTCACGCAGCGAGACACTCGTGTGGCAAATCCACGCATGTTGGAGAGATGTTGTAGGGAAAGTTTCAGATCCCACGGAACAGAGCAGAGAGGAGATACATACTATATGAGTACATGGAGAATAACTATAGCGCAGGAGAGAAATGAGTTTTATCATTTGTCTGACCCCTCAGAGAAAATGAATGAATGAATAAATTAAGGAACATTATATTTGGTCTTGTTTGATCTTATCTTATCTTATGGCAACTTGTCCCATTTCATGTCATATTGCATTGAATCTCATCTGATCACAATTTGTGTTGAATCGAATCATATTGCATCTAACCTCATTCTTTATTTGATCCTATCATGACTAACCTGATTCTGACTTATCTTAGTTTGACTTATCTTATCTTATCTTATTTTATCTTGACTTATCTCATCTTAACTTATCTTATCTTAACTTGACTTATCCTCTTAACTAATCTTATCCTTCAGATGTTTTTCAGTCTTCACAATATGAAGACAAAAAACATATGACTACAAATGACCTCTTGCGACCCATCATGAGGTTTTTCCCAATGAGTTGTGCAGAGCTCGATACTTTTCTCAAGTATTTTGGAAAACTATAAAATTCAACATCAGCAACTCATTTCTATAAAACTCAATTGCTAACATCCCACAGCATCTTCTGACGCCTCTTCATTAACTCACTCAGTATTCTCGTCCACCCACTTTTACTTGCCTGGAGCGTCACGCTCTTTCAAATCTGTACGTGTTTAAACAATGGAATGCTGAGATCACATTGGGACCTTTTATGATCCACTGGGGAAGTTTCCATACGAAAATATGTATATGTATGCTTGATTTCACCATCAAGCCGTTTGTTTAAAAACGTGATTCATTTTCCCAACAGGGAGATGAAAGATGTTTCCCCCCCACAAACCTTTTCTAACACGTCGTCGTGCATCATGCCTCCATGTTTCTGTGGACGGAAATGTTTAAGGGCTCCTCAATTTGTCATATCAAAGCAGAGACACCACTTGGAACAATACTCCCTCCTGTTCCCAATTTCCTCTCTCCCCGGCGCACTGTTGTACCTCATCAACATGTGCGTTTCATGTGGTTCCTCCCATCCCCATTGTTGGCAAAACCCCACTGGTGTATCCCCCCGTCCTTCGGTCCGTCTGCTGCTGCCGCTGCTGCGAGCACAGACACAACAATCAAAGCAGAGCCGGAGACATATTGAAACCATTGAGCCAGACACATGATGCAATGCCGCAGCAATTTACCCCCGGTCTCGCATAGCTCCGAAAGTACCCACCTCAAAGAAAGTTGCAGAGCAGACATCTCCCCGGCATCAAGGTATACGGAGGGAGGGCTTTCTGTGGTTTTAATCAAAGTTAATGGCTGGGAAAGAGGGAGGCATGGGGCACTGGTACAGTCATTTCAGACGTGCGTTGCCCCCGTGGAGAGGGGGCACATAGAGGTCTTCTTGTGCCTGCTGCAAGGGCCAAGGCCCTTTGTGTAAAGGAGAGTATCACATTCCAGCTCTGCGAGGGCCTGCAGCAGATGTCAGCACTTCACATTGTGGAATCCCTCTCCTTTTCCACGCATACACACACACTCACACATTCTCTCACACACACACACACACACACACACACACACACACACACACACATGCTCATGCAGCCCTTGAGGTTTTGTCTGTTAAAGCTGGGTATTTTGTCTCGTTGTCCACGTTTGATTGCCGCTTCCATGGTGGTCCCGTGAAACTCGGAGTCTTTGATACAAAGAAATATAATAAACAGAGGAAATTAGAAACAAGACAGACCTTTTGGGTCACACACACACACACATAGAGAGAGAGAGAGAGAGAGAGAGAGAGAGAGAGAGAGAGAGAGAGAGACATGCCAGCCAGGACTCTGCCTCGTCCACCGAGCCTCCTGCAGATGGACGTGTATATACAATAGAGACTTCACAGTCGCTGGCTCGCGGCAAAATCCCATTAGACTTGCTTGCCTTTTCGGGACAGATACTGTCAAACAAACAAATGCCCTCTCCCAAACACCGCGCGTTACACAACACGCTCCTCGCGGCGCCTGTGAAACGGCAGTTTTGTTCCAGGTAAAATGAATAGAGGGAGGGAAGGGAGGAGGGGAGGGGGGCGGCAGACATGTTTGCTCAACCTAGATTGCATGTCATTATGGCACCTCGAAGAAAAGACGGCGCTGAGGTGACTTCATTTATATGGTAAAAACTTCCTGTCCGAGCAGCAGCAGCAGCAGCAGCAGCAGCAGCAGCAGCAGCAGCAGCTTTCCGCTGTGTGGTCCAGACTCCTCTGTGGTGGAACTGTGCCCGCGAGGGAATACAAAAAGAAAGTGCCCACATTTTCGTACAAGAAAACGAATGTTTATCGTTCCACCTGAAGAATTCTTCCCACTGTTGCGTCCGTCGTGATGTGTATGGACATGTGAATTGGTTTGTCATGTGCCCAACTTTGAGATGTGGGAAAGTGCAATTGCCCCTGGCTGCACTTGGCTTTGAAACCAGAGCCCCCTGGTGGTGCCCCTCAGGGCTACAGCCAGCGGGTTTGTCTCGTGTGTGTGTCCCCCCCCCCCCCTCCCGCCCAGTTGCGAAGGGGACAACTCAATTGAAAATTCATCGTGGAACATTATTATGTTTTCCTATATGTTGAAACATGCAGCCAACCATTCTATAATGTGAGAGTTCATCCTCATGCATATTTGATTTACACTCATAGTTCATTACCAACATGTTGCGAGGAATGCTTCTGAATGCATCATTTGTTCATATACTTCCCCTGAAACACGACTGTGAACCAAAGCAGCTCAAATCCATCGGAGAAGACGCAAACTATGAATCAAATGTAACACGGTGTAGTTTTGCTGGTTTCCAGGGGAGGACATGAGCTTTTATGATCCAGCATCTACTCAATTCAATGTTTTTTGCATATTCCGAATTCACAAATCACAATTTGACTCATGGAGCTCAAAAATCTGACTGATGTAGAATTCAGCCAATCAGCTGATGTCGTGTAGCTATGTCAAATTCAAACTGACATCCAATGATCAACTGTCGTCAACCTTCTGAATCCTCTTTACAGAGCCGGTAGTTCATGTTGTTTCACTGAGATCAGTGAGTAGCTGGGAAGTTAGCTTGATGAACTTGCTAAACGATCCATATTTACGCAACAAATACAATTTCCCCTATGATAGTGAAGCTAGCTGTTGACGTTGCACACAAGTACTACTGGCGTTGATGAGAAGGGGGATGGAGGGGCCACCGATAGTCAAATGCCGCACACTATCCCTTAAAATGGGCAAAGTTTCCCACTGCGGGACTGAAAACCACTCATCGTATCTTAAGTTACCTTCAAGGAACATTCGAAAACGTCCCAAAACAGGTGTTGATCCTGACATGTCGGCCACAAGTGATTCCGTCATGGAGCCTGAGTTAAACAGCTGTGCGTGGACCCCATGCTGAGCTGGAGTGGTCGCTAAGCTTCTGGAACTCCATTCCTGAGCTGTTATTGCTGCTGTAGCAGACCCAGCTAGCATGCTAACGACACCGCCAGCGTTTGGGACCATGGGCAAGATGTAACTGTGCCCATACGCTGACCGCAGGCTGATGGGGAGGCAACCGAATAAGCCGGGAAATGTCTCGATTTGGAGCTTTTGTAACAGGCTGTTCACTCACTGGCAGTCGAAGGTGATTTTGAATTGAAAAAGCTGCGTATTGCACCTTTTGGTAGAGTGACAACAAAACCAGAACGCAAAACTGGTGAGAATGCCATGGAATGCGCAGGTGTGACATCGCAAGACCGTATCCCTCAATTACATAAGCTCAGAGATACTTGTATCCATCACAGAGTTTCACATCCCAACCTCAACTCTGAAATCCACTGGCTAACTTTTCCGTTTGGCGATAGCCTGATGCGAAGACAATGAGACGGGCGGACGTCTGCGACGAACCCGAGCTGAACTCGTTGCGTTGTCGAGATCAAATATTTAGGAGACAGAGAGAGGGAAAAACTCATCTCAATCTTTCAGGACTTTGTGAGATGAAAGCAAAACAGCGTGAATGGAGGAGGAATGACCCACTCAGGTGAAAACTGTCGGACAAGTCGTTTGCTGCTCGAGGATTCCCCCCCTTTTTAATGTCAGCGCAGGGAGACATCCAGAAAGTAACCGGGGGATGTTTCCAAGCTCTCTCTCTCTCTCTCTCTCTCTCTCTCTCTCTCTCTCTGGCTCGATGCCTTTTGTCGTAACTGTGCTCACATCTGCTGACAGGGGAAGACTCGCACACCATTATGGCAATCTGCTTATTTCATGATCCGGGGGTCAAATATATATATACGACACTGCCAAACGTCATCAATACGGAGCTGTGTTCGAACCTGCTACTCTTCTGCGATGGATTGTTTGGCATCAAAAACATTTTATTAATGATCATAGTCATTTCTGAATAAGCCCTTTATATTTGCCTCAGGAGCAGCTAACCGGGTAACTGTTTTTGTTTTCACTCCCTCCCTAAAAGCTGCTACCCCTTCCTAGCTAAAAGGCCCTGGGTGTTGTGTTTTACTTTGCTTTTGTTGTGTTTTACTTTGTTTTTCTTGTGTTTTACTTTCCTTTTTTTGTGTTTAACTTTGCTTCTGTTGCGTTTTACTTTGCTTTTGCTTGTATTTCATTCCTTCCATTTGAGCACTTTGGTTGGACAGAGCACCCGTTATGTTGTTGTGCCCCCACTGCACAACGACAATAGAGTCTATTCCATTCTTTTCTATTCTACTCTGATCTATTCTATTTTATTCTATCCTGACATTTGCAGAGCACCTCTGACTTCCAGTACAGAACAACAATATGGCTCCTTTAATAGATGTAATTTTATAATATGTCTTTATCATAATCTCTTCAAATCTGGCATCTAATTCGTTTTGCAGAAGCAAAGACTAAACTATATCAAATAACAGCACATTTACTTAGTCCTGTCTGTCTGCCTTTATTTTTATCGTCGTCTTTGGCCATTTACATGAACAGTCCGGCAGCTTTGACGTTCTTCCCCCTTTTCCGAGTCGTTTATCTTGTCCCTGATCGAAAGTTGCGTCCATCGGGAGTTTTTCCAACTGTCCATTACCCCTCAATTCAAAAGAAACACGCTACTTTGCAGCACACGTAAAACCAGCCCGTGTCGTTGCCGTCTTCCCCCGAAAGCCTCACTTTCACAATAAGAATACTCCTGCGCACAGAGCTCCTCTTGGCCGCAGCAGTAGCCGAAATGTGGCTCGCATGCCAGGTATAATACCACAGTAGATTGGTTAAATCCAGCCTGACATATTTCTGGAATGGCACATAGTTGTCCATCACACGTGGCTGGGAGCCAAGAGGCCAACATTTTTCAAAGACAACACAAAAGGATCCTTGTGCTCCACGACTCGGCCTCCTGATTGTAACACCAGATCCATGGCCCCGTGACATAAATCATTAATCTCTATGCATGTGGTGCCGATTAATTTGTGTATGGAAATGGCATGCCACGTCAGTCAAAATTATACCATGGGGATCATTACGCCCAGGCCTCCCAAGTTGTTTGACACACGGTGATGAATGAGATATGGATCAAAATTGTGGGAAAAGAGAAAATCAGCTTACTTCAGCTTCTGCGATGGATTTGATTCTGACTAAGGGGGGAAAAAAAAGAAAACACACATCAGGCTTCCAGCTTTTTTCAACCAAACACAGAACGGAATGAGAATTGACACAAACACTTGTGACGTTTAAAATAAAAAAAAGTCAAAAAGTTAACATAAGTAAAACCAGCCGCATGTTGCGGTGGAGAAACGAATGAGAAACCTCTCTGTGCCTCTTATGAAATGTTAAAAGTCCTCTCTATCATCGCCCACTTAATTAAGTCTGTCAAGAGTTTGAGGGAACTTCTGGACCGGGATCACAGAGTTAGGGGGGGGTTTGAGGGTTTTTAATATAAAAACTCTTAAAGGGATGAATTGGTGTGAACAGGCGGGAGGACCGAGTCCAGGAGATCGTTCCAGGAAGCTGAGCAGATAAACTCGGCTCAGAGTTACTGTGTCCACATCCAGCTCTTCGTGATGGAGGG
Source organism: Chascanopsetta lugubris (assembly GCA_016785325.1). Lineage (NCBI taxonomy): Eukaryota > Metazoa > Chordata > Actinopteri > Pleuronectiformes > Bothidae > Chascanopsetta > Chascanopsetta lugubris. The sequence goes on along the minus strand of JAFBJT010002489.1, from coordinate 7,955 downwards.
AGCAGAGCATGGAGCCACGCTGAAGGACCAGGAGTGTTTCAGGGGATTGCGGGAGTGGAGAAGGTCAGACATGCAACCAAATACATCATCCACACTCAACAACAGGGTGCCAAGTTATATTAATGCAAACTTTCAACGATGATTCTATTTTTCACCACATTCCAAAAAAAAAAAAAAATGTATATATAAAGACATTTGTTCCAAATACTTACGAGCTGACTGTAGTGAAAGTACTGTGCACTCTGATACAGGGTCCAGAGCACCGTGCCATAAAGCTGCTGATCCAACACAATGACCCATGTCACTCACTCTAAAGGTGCTGAGTGAGCAGAAATGTTGTCTTTTCTATTTTTTTTTTGTTTGAGTGTGTGTTTAAAAAAAAAAATAAAACATGTACTTTATTGTTTTTTATGTCAGTGTTAATATACGGGGTTGGCAAGAATTTGAATATGTAAGATCTTACTTTAGGAGTATTTATTGATGATCAATACACTTTATTCATACATCTATTTTACATTTATAACATACAGATATTTCACAACCACACAATAATTCACTCTCTCACCAATGTGTATATCCTGTATAGGACATCATGCTCCAAAATTAGAGGAAAGCAATGCAACTGAGAGTGAAACAATTGAGAACATTTCAAAATAAAATATTGTAAAAAATATAGAACATATAAAGATATCTCCACTCTATTCTCAAATCTAATCTTTAATATAATTTTTTTTCATAATTTGGGCTGTTCCACAGATATCTGGTCGCTATGATGAATGCATGATTTCATTGAACTTTATTACATTTCATTTTATGATTTCATTATGTCCGACTTTATTTCCACATCATCAGATAGAATCCATTCTCAAATCCTTTAATAAATACGACTGATATCAATGACGGCTGTGAACTGCACATGGGCCTAATTCACCCATAATCCTCCATCTCTGCCTTTCCACGCTCTCCACAGTCCACGTCCATCCGCCTGTCCAACACCACGCAGACACATCTCCCATAAATACCCACGCGTTTTGCTGGCGTCACGTCAGTGGATAAAGAAAGGAGGATGAGGCTTGAGTGGGGGGTTGGGGTGGTGCGCCGCGTCACGTTGTGGCTGTGGATGCTGGCGGAAGGGGGGCGGGGTTGAGGAAGAGGAGGAGGAAGAGGAGGAGGAGGAGGAGGAGGAGGAGTGGGGGCGGCTGTCCGTGGTGCTGATGCGAGGACTGATGCTCTCCGGCTCCTCAGCAGCCGCTACTGCGCATGTTGCATGACAGGTACACGCAAACGCCTCCATCTTGGGCATCCCGAGCTCAGGCGCACAGGGCAGCCGCCATAAAGACTCCACACGGCAACAACAACAACAAGAGGCGGAGGGATCGCGGCCAACTCTCACAATTGGCACATTGCCGAGATGTAACTTTTATTTTTTTCGCCTCATTTTCACATCTTCGCTCATTCCACAGAGCGCGCGGAGGAGGATGGGGAGGAGAGACGCCGAGGCACCGCGCGCACGGCTCCGTTAACCCGCTGCATCAGCTGCTGGAGGCGGCTCCGTTTCTGCAGGAAGCCCCCCGACAGGTGCCACGGTGGAAAGGTGAGTGGCACCGGGTGTTTATGGGGGTGCGTCTTGCATCCATAGAGCGCACAAGAAGGGTGCGTGTGTGCCCCCCCCAACCCAACCCCCCACCCTACGCACGCACGCACGCACGCTCTCCTTGCACGAATTCCTTCTCCCTGCTACCCACCCCCCACCCACCCTCCTGTCATGGTGGTCGCCGCTGTGTTGTTCCCACTCTCCTCCTCCTCCTCCTCCTCCTTCTCCTCCTCCTCTGCTGAGCGTCTCTGCCTCTGCTACTTTTACTTTGCAAAGATGCAATGTGCAGCCACAGGTTGAGAGTGGGAGCTCCGGCGTGGGTTCTGCCGGGTTTGAATGGGTTTGTTCTGGTTGCTAAGGGATGGAAGATGCAGCTTCAGTGTTTTGGTGAGATGAGCACAGGCCCGCTCTGGTGTGTTAATGCAATGTAAGCATGCTGATAGCATGGTGACTCATGTTGTATCACGTTGAAGTGAGCTGATTTTAAAAATAGCACGGCCACAGGCGTTAATGCTTTAAGACCACTACTAACAGCCGTACGTACTGATAGAGTCAGCCTCCATCAGTCCTATTTCACACGCATTCACCTAAACAGTCAATAAAAGCTCGCATGACGTACACGATGCAACACAGCAGAGTAGTGCATGTGAATCAGGAAGTAGAATGAGGTCATCCACTAACCATATTGTTTAGAGTTCAGCTTCCATTTCCACCGTTCAGTGTGTAAACAATGTCCTTGAAGTGGCCGTAAATGCACAAAATGGATGCATAAAGTGGGTGAATGGGGGAAAAAAGGGCGTTCAGCAACACGCGAGTTGAGGGTTTGGTCCCAAAGTCTTTGGGAAAGATATTAAACTGGCCGAAAATGCACAATGTGAATGGGTGAATGGCAAAAGTGCACACGAATTCATAGTGTGAATATGTGTATGGATGGATAAACTACTCTAAAGGTCTTAAGGTGTGCGCCGTTTAAGAAGTGTGTCAATGTGTTGCACCCTCTCTATCACACACAATCCAAATACTGGTTGCACAGATTTTGGAGGCGATCGAGAGCTTAGTGTCTTGCCCAATGACACTGTGGTGCAGACTTGGAAATACTGGGATCAAACCTTCAACCCTCCGTTTAATGGATGACCTGCTTGACCTTCAGAGAGCAAGGTGCAATGCTCTGGATCGTTTTCAAGAATTGTTTCATCATGTTTATCGACCCGGATCTTCCAAACCCTCCCGTTCTGCAGAGACGTAACATCGGGCCACTGCAGAGCTGCGTATTGACCTTGGGACCCTTGGGGCCACGACCATATAAGGCATCTTGAATCACTGTAAATCGCTAGTCTGCAACGATGCCTCTGCGGTTGCAACTTAGCCAGCAGTAAAACACAATGAGGGCAATGTTCCTCCAGTGGTGACACACACAGTTGACTCAGTGGCAGCGCCAAGGTCAATTTATGGACACGGTCTCAGCCGAGCAAGAACCGATCTAGCGTGTCGGCGCACGAAGTCCTGGTCCTGTCTATTTTAAACATCCACACACACAGCATGTTCCACTCAAGCGTGGACTTCGAAATAATAGTCTTTCACGTGAAGTCGGTTTGATTTTTATAGTTTAAAATCCAAGCGGAGGCTTTACTCTTGATTTGCTGCGATGAAAGCAATTCCCAGTCAATTATGTGCTGAAGATTACCATCCATCATAGCAAGAAGGTTGTTGGTTCAAATCCTGACCTGGGAGTGGAGTTGGCAAGTTCCTCCGTTGGCTTTATTGGTGGGAATGCAAGTGTAAGTGGTTGTGTATTGCGCCTGTGGCGTGGTGACCCACCTCCTGCCTCATGTCAGTTGCTATTGGCTCCAGTCCCCTGTGACCCTGAAAAGATGAGCTGCACAGTGGATGGATGGATCGAGCACATACGCTTTGGACCCTGCGGGACAGTGTAGTAAATGTCAGAGTTTCACAATAGCATGAACATATTTGTGCTTTCTGTCTCTGAGGACCTTTGTCTCTTCAGGTCCATGAAGATTCTGACTCATCCAGGTCCGAGCGGACGAGTGTTCTCACCTCAACTTCTCAAATTGTATTTCAAGGCCTTAAAAAGTTTCGTAATCAAAGGACACAATGTCACCTAGAGAAAGGACGTGAAAGGCATGTCAACATGAGTTATGTAAAGTGGTTTGTCTTGATTTGTCCTCATTGTTCAATCTGATCTCAGTTTGTAAACACATGTCCCGTGACAGGGGGACTGCGATGAGGCCTTGCTCGGTGACGGGGTTTGTAGGACAAAAAACAAATTGATAAAGTTGGCACAAAGTCGTCCCTGATAATGACGGTTTTGACGCAACAGGTCCGAGGGGACTGGGTCCTCACGTTCTTCCAGTCCCTTCTGTCCTCTCCAGACACTGGAGCCGTCATAGAGAGAAAAAGCCCCGGGGAAAACGGGACGTTGTGGGTCAGTGTCCAATTGGAAATGACTTCCAAGAACTTTCAGCATCGCCCTCAGCCGCGTGTTCCCCCTACGGCCCGAATGTATCGTTTTTTTGCCCGGACTCTCCCAAGATCAATAACCCGCGGTGTTGACTTAGTCCGGGCGAAGTGGTGCATTTGCATAAGGACAAAAGGTGGCTGAGCGGAGCAGTGGAGCCCATTTGTGCCCGAGGAACATGATGATCAATGAGCAGGCGAGGGGCCGGGGCCGGAGCAGACAGCCAGTTACTGGGCCAAGGCGACTGGAATGAGAGGGAGAACGAGTGTCTCTGTCTAGACAATAAACTGCTTCAGTTAATATACAGTCAGGCCGGCAGGGCAGGCGGGAGGAGCGGGGGCTGGGGGGGGGGGGGGGGGGGGGGGGGGGGGGGGGGGGGGGGGG
>JAFBJT010002483.1:224511-240990 GCA_016785325.1 Chascanopsetta lugubris | reverse complement strand
GACCAGGAGAGAGAGAAAGGGAGAGAGAGAGAGAGAGAGAGAGAGAGAGAGAGAGAGAGAGAGAGAGAGAGAGAGAGAAAGTAGAAGGAGGGCAGCTGGTGAAAAAAATAATGAGTCATTGCTAGCACGTGGTGGGAGTGGGGGGGGGCTGTGACGAAGATGGGAGGTGGGGGGGGGGGTGTAGAGAGGAATGAGCCAAGGACACTTCCAAGTACATTTTCTCCCCAGTAACTGAGCAACCTCTGCAGCTCTGCAGGTCATCACGGTTTATTCTCGATCACCACTAGATGGCAGCAGTGACTCAGACTTGGATCACTGATGGCGCTGTTGTCGATGGGCTAAAAACCCTTGTCTGTAGAATGTGACACGTTTTCCTCATCAACTTGTAGAAAGAGCACAAATACACGTTGACTTCATTTATGTTTCACACAGTTTCATCTCTTTCTCTGTTTTAGGAGCTGACCATGTGAGTGGAGAACACTCCGAATCGGGCCCCTCCTCTTCCAGCCTATAAAGCCTAAACGCCACTGACTCTTCTGTATCGCTGCTACTGTCTGTTGCATCCCCCAATATCTGCTGAATAAAGTCTGTTCCAACGTGGACTGTAACTGAGCTGTGATGTTTGACTTTACTGGGGAGACCGCCAATAGTTCAGACATCAGCAGGTTTTCATTTTAAAGGTACAGTGTGTAGGGATTGAGTGATGGCTCCAACAAATCACAGGGCAAATCAAAAAGTCTGATTGGACCTAACTGCTGTCTGCATGTGTTTGAACTTTGAGAGGAAGCTGGAGTTCCTGGAGACAACACATGCATGAGGAGAACACGCTAACTCCACACAGAAAGGTTGCGGTTGTACCAGCATGATCATCTCTCACGTAAATATAGAAGTGAATCGATCGCTTTCAAATGTTTGATGTTTTTTGTTTTTGTTGCGGGTAAAGGCGAACACGCCTTTATTCTCAAAAGAGAAACATGCAAATATACATTTTCGATCTATTGTTTCAAACTTGTAAGTGGATCTAAATCCTGCGTATTGTGCCTTTAAATGCACAAGCATTTACAGCAAGCAGTGAAACACACAGGCAAGACTTATGAACATGGTAAAATATTTGAGGAAGTGTTACTAATGGGCAGCCCTCTTAAACTCAGCATTCTATAGAATAGTTTTATTGTTGTGCAGCGGCAGTCTGCCGATATTAAAAAAACATTTTCCAGTCGCTGGGCCCGGTTTAAGATGCAGGAGATTTATGTCACTTGCACAATAATTCAGATGTTTAATACCGGCTTCGGAAAAACAGGCTCATTACTCAGCATTTAACTGCTTACATTGTCTAAATGGCCCCTTTTGTTATCGTTCGCCTGCAAACGCTGTCCCAGAAAATGAGGGTTAGACTCAGAATGAAAACAAACTGCCACAATGAAACTTCTCTGTCAATTTTATTCTACAAAACTGGTTAGAGTAAAAAAAAACACACAAATCTCGGGGGGGGGGGGGGGGGGGGGGGGGGGGGGGGGATTGTGTGTGAGAAGTAGTGAAAAAATGCGAATGCATTCCAAACATGTTGAGTCACCGGCTTTAAATGACAAGAAAAAGATGACTCAACATTTCCTATCTGTGTATTCGTTTCCATTCTCACACACATGTGAGGCCACGATGTTTCACAGCGTATTAGAAAACCGTAATGAATGTAATACTGTCACAGGCCGAGTCAGTCCACACGTTCACTGCATGTGTTGTTAGTGGTCACTAACACTGCGTCACGTGACTTAAAGGTGCAGTGTGTAAGAGTTAGGTCCATTCTTGTCACTTCTATTGAATGACGACAAACGTTTTTTCACAAATGTAGAATCACCCCAATGTATGATATGTAGGAGCGGGTCCACCCTATGGGGGCCGCCATGTTTTTACAATAGCCCACCTACCAAACATCCTCTGACCTTTAATGGCAACCGAGGGCTACCACAGGTTGAGGTGAGGTGATAGATACAATATGCAACTTCACCAACAGATGTCACCAAATCGTACACACTGCACCTTTAATGCCGTAACACATAGGGTGCGAGTTTACAAGACAACAACGAGTGCTCTCCTGAGTCCTCTCCACAGCAGCGCAGGCAGGTAAACTCCCTCCTGGGGGAAGGAATTAAATCCCTTCGGGGTTTTCGAGTCTAAGCTCGTGGGTCTCGGCATCTTTATGAAGTCTTGGCAGCGAGAACGTTGTTCTCAAAGTGTCCCTGGTTGGTGATGTTCCCGGCTGGGAAGTATCTGGCAACCACGAAGGAAGAGCCGTCCGACGCTGTGGCCTTCCCCACGCCGAGCTTTGTGCTGCTCTTCCACACCATGGCGGTGAAATGACCTGCGGAGCGAAATGAAAGACGTAAAAAAAAAAAAGAAGCTGAGCTCTCTCAGACTGAAGCTCCTCTAAATATTTACAGACGGAGGAATCTAAATTGGTCCTGGGCCTCGTCCCTCTCTCTCTCTCTCTCTCTCTCCCTATCTCTCTTCCCGTCCACACAACTTAAATATGAATCAGTGTGAATGTTCGGTTCCGTGTGTGATTCAATTAAACAGTCCCCTGCACTCTGGAGTCTGAGGCTGATGGAGGCCATCTGGAGGAATTACACAAAGGCAGGAATGACAAGCAGGATATGAGACGTTGATTTCCCTGGTGTGTGTCCGTGGCCGGTCACTATGTCAGTCACACACACACACACACACACACACACACACACACACACACACACACACACACACACACACACACACACACACACACACACACACACACACACACACACACACACACACACACACACACACACACACACACACACACACACACACACTGAGGTGTGACATCAGCACCAGAATATCAACATCTGCCACCCTGTGAGGGTAAATGAGGGAGAGAGCTAGAATACTAGAAAATACTGAGCCTGACTACAGCATTCCACATTCCTGCAGCACTTGTGACCATGTTGGATTTAGCTAGAAAACACATTTAGTTACATTTAGTTCATATTTGAAAAATAAACACTATTATATTTAGTGGACAAATATTTAATGAAACGGTAAATATTAGGTTTGGAAGCAGTAACCATTTTTTTTTGTCTTTTATGATTGGGAACATCTGCCGTGACCACACGCTCCCTGAGATATCAGCTCCCTGAATGTGCCTGACATTCTTCAATAACAACCATTCATTACTCCTCGAGAAAAAAAGGCTGCAAATGTTAAAGAAATTCCTGGATCTTCCCAAACACTGACATCTTTTATGACCTAAAGCACATTCTAACGCCAAATCTTGTATCAATTTCTTTGTCATTTTTTAAACAAACAAACAAAGATAGAAATGATGAAAAAACAATGATGAAATCAGAGCCTTCTTGGTGAAGGTAAACAACAAACAACGCTCACTAACTGATATCTGAAATGAAATGGGACGAACGTCTCACCTGTACCAGAGGAGAATCCAGGTCGGCTGAAGTTGTACTGTTTGACCTCATCGTACCAGCGATCTGTCACATCCTTTCCTGCAGGAGCACAGGACAAACACAACCTCCACTTAACCCTTCACCAGAGCTGTCATGTGCCCACAGACACAGACAGAGAGCCCTTCATGATGCATGAGATCTGCAGGGCCGCTCTCCTTTCCACTCAATGCAGCACTTTGGGGGAGCTTTTACGAATCGCACTGTTGTCTATGTTGACATCTTTCTGCAGTGAGTCACAGTGTCTCTCATACACTGTGAAGTGGAAGGGAAGCACATCCCAGCTGTTCGCTCGCAGGGTGGGAACGTCGGCGCAGGGAATCTTGCTTAAGCTGCAGCCGCAGATTTAATCTTCATTCTTTCTGAGGGATTTACTCATCGTTGCATGTGTTGCATGTATATGTGCGTCTCTTCGGTCAGGGTTTAAACTCTGTACGAGAGAAGCATGGTGAACATCCAGCTGTGTGTGTGTGTGTGTGTGTGTGTGTGTGTGTGTGTGTGTGTGTGTGTGTGTGTGTGTGTGTGTGTGTGTGTGTGTGTGTGTGTGTGTGTGTACCTGATTGATCATAGGATGCCCACGCCAGGTTCTCTCCACAGCTTCCTCTGCTGGATTCCATGCTGTGTTTCAGGATGCGTGTGCTGGCCAGACTCTCAGCGTATCTACACACACAAACGAGTTGAAGTTATCTCGTGCCTTCAGTGAACAGATGACGAGGACGGGTGCGAGATAGTTGTGGCCTCCCCAGAGGTGCGCGCCTCTGTGTCTGTGTGTCTGTGTGTCTGTGTGTGTGAGTGGTTGTTTACATTTCTCTGATATTGTGCTCTACACCCAAGATACATAGCACATCTGACGGCAAATGATGAACTGAAATGAAGAACTGGGAAACTGAAACTTTCATTAAAAACAAAAACAATGTTACAATTTGAGTATGCAAGTCTTTCCTATGCAAATCAAAACTTTCAAAATAAGCTGTGAATGAATGAATATCGATATGAATATTTTGGCATGTACCTTTACAAATGTCAATAAACTCAGAGCAATTATTTCAGTGAACTGTGAAAAGCCAACTCGCCAAACCAGAGTGATGCTGACGCTGAGCAGGATCTGCTGATGTCATCAAATATCATGGTTTTAGTTAGTTAAAGTTAAATCTCCCTCTTTCTTAAATGTACTGCGTGTAGGATCTAGTGTCAGTTAGTGGTGAAGTTGCATCACGAACACTCATAAGGTATTTAGTTTGCTCATGGGCTACTGTAAACACACAGAGGGGCAAGATGGCGGCCCCCATCGAGAGGACGCACTCCTGATGTAAACATAAGGAGCTCTTTCTGGATTAATGAGAATAACTGTTCATGCATTCAGCCAATTATACACTGATTATTCATATGTTTTATTAATTTATAGTCTATTTCTGTTGATGATGATAAAATCAACTTGACCAAAATCTTCCACACTCCACCTTTCATTGGTAGACAGTCGCTGAATGCAAACATCCATTCAAGAATTAGCATGTTAACAGAGATGCTGCTGCTCATGAAGCTAAAAGTGGTTTAACATGGGGCAGTTGCTCTTGCACCATCGGGCACACAGGAAATGAGATTGTTCAGATGATTGTGTAACTCGAACTTGCAGCTATGAAACAGGAAGTGATGGAGTGTCTGCTCTTCCTTAAATGTGCGGCACGCGTTCTGCACTTCAATAACCACCCTGAGTTGAGTGGGAGTTAATGACACAGGCGATCTGAAAATGAAGTTTCACTAAGACCTTATGAGACTGAAACATCAATAGAGCTGCCACCGAGCCTGCAATCACAGCAAAAACACACCTCGGTGTTGTGTTGTGCATTTTGCCGTTATTGCGTTTGACAGGCCATTTGACCGGAGCCGTCACTGTTACCCTGAGCTGTCTGACAATGAATGGTCCTCGTACGCCCACTTCATTAGCTTCTAATTGAATGGGTGTGCGTGTGTGTGTGTGTGTGTGTGTTCACCCACCGAGCGGCCTCCCTGCTCATCTTGGTGCTGAGCTTCAGCGGAGGAGCCTGGTGCTTGCTCCTGTACTCGTTGTGGCACTGAAGGAGCTCCTGAGCAAACTGCTTCGAGGCTGAGGAGACAGAGGAGACAGAGGAGACAGAGGAGACAGAGGCAGAGGGGTCGGATGATGATGATGTAACATGAGGACACCGTGGAGTCCAAAGCTGCAATCTGAGTTTGCACCTCCGCTCTGACCTCACACTGACCACTGAGTTCTCGCTCCATGACACATGACGGATTCAGGGAGAGGGAGAGAACGTCATCTCCATCACCCACCAACCCCCTCCACCCCCACCAACCCCCTCCAGCCCCACCAACCCCCTCCAGCCCCTCCGCCTGGTGCCTATCACTCACTGGCCTTTTCATAAGTCCAACAATCTCTGGAGCACTTGCACACAATAGGCACATTGAGGCGGAAACAATACAAATGGCCACGTTGCTTGTGGATGGACTCGGCAGTGATGTGAGATGAATCCCCACAAACAATCAGAGGAAAAAGAACGAGACGTCAAGTTTAAGAGGGACAGGCCATTTCTGAAGATATCAAATTAATGTGAAAATAAAATGATGTACAAATACGCATATACACTCACACAGGCTGCCCAGCTGTTATTGTTAGGACTTGATATTGAATTCCATTCATTTTGTATTGCCTTATTCACACCTAATGCCAACTTTAACCTGACCACAATTCATATGTTGTTCTTAACCCTAACCAGGATCTCAGAAGGGATACATTGGAATCAGGATTTGATCCGAATGAACTCCACTGACCGAGAAAAGGTCAGTGTTTACACCGAAAACAGTTTAGAGGTAAGAAAAACCAAACAAACGTGCACACACACACACACACACACACACACACACACACACACACACACACACACACAGAAGCTTGCACGGAGGTCAAAATGACACCCTCAAAGTTTCAGTTCCCCGACTCTCTGGGAGGTTGACTTATCTACAGTATCCCTGTCTTTGTCCTGTATAATTAATTACATTCATCTTCAACAGCTTGACCCTAAACCTCACCGGTTCAATCTTAACCTAAACCAAACCACAGCTGAGATATCATCCCTTACTCAGAAGTCATGTTTTGCCACATTGGGGACCTTTGTTTTGGTTTCCTGGGAGTCCACTGGTCCCAACAACATCAGGAAAAGTTTAAAGAAAGAAGAAACAAACACATAAAGTCAAAGTTTCCCCCTGAGGTCAAACTGACACTGTGAAAGTTTTCACTTACCTGACTTTCCCATGGTGCTGACACAGGAAGCCTTCACTGAGATCAAGTCTGAACAAAGGCAAGCCTCTCCTCTCCTCTCCTCCCTCTCTCTCTCTGCTTCTCCTCTGTCACACTGATGCTCTGCAACAGCTGCCAAAAGCCTTTTCTTCTTCTATTGGGCCTTTTCCTTTCACCTCCTTCCACCTGGCACTCACGGTTGTTAAACGTGTTGCAGTGATCGCCGAGAGACTACTTCTTTAAACTCTGACATATGTATAACTTGCCTGTATCTATCTGTCTGTCTGGGTTGTAGCCACGCCCCCTCCCCCTGCATGACACAGCCTAACTTCATGCCTTGGAGGAACACACACCCACTCCTTCAGTCTCCTAGCTGCAAATTAAAGGCCGGCCCCCTAAAGTGGTAGGTGACATCACTTCTGTGAGGCACACACGCCATATATGGGCATGAGTTTCACAGAATATTGTAGGTGTTTTTTCCCCCCTCCCGAGTTGTGGAGCCCCCTGGACGACACGGCGAACTTAGCATCTGCCTATGTTGCCTAATGGGCGAGAAGGGCCCGGTCCAGCTACAGCTTCCACTCACTCCGCGCCTCTTCTGCTCACGCCGCCCCCGCTTCTCTTGCCAACCAATGAGGTCTGGCTTACGTCATCCACTCTCGCGGCGCTCCCTGCTTACGTCATCCTGCTCGTCCCTTTCGCCAGCGAAACAATGGCGGACGCGGTGAGTTTGAAATCACTGACAGTTATTTCTCACTAAACATGCATGTTTGTATTTGCCTGTCGTTTCGCTTTGTGGGAAATGTATTGCGTTTGTGTTTGTGTGCGTTTATATGCGTGTGTTGATGTATTGTTTATATATGTGAGGTTTTGTTGGGAGCTCAAAGTCATTATCACTTTGGTCTGCTCGTGTGTGCGTTTGTGTAAGTTACGGTGATATGTTTTGAGATGGTGTTTCACCCATTTTTCTTCCCTCTCCTCAGCTCCATGTTTGTCTGAAACACGAAGGTAAACATTGAACTATTATTTCCTCAGTGATAATATTGTAAACATTTACGAACCGTGATGTTTATAATCATGTATGAGTCTGTTTATATGGCAGTGATGATAATGTGAAAGCTAAAACAGTGTTCTCCTAAAAACTTATGAAGTAATTGCTTGCTTCTCTTGTGTTTAGTAAGTGAATAGACCATGTTATGTTAAGCACTTGCCTAATAATGAAGAAAACTGAATTGATCTGATCTTGAATGAAAGCAGTCAAACTGTAAGTCAGAGGATTCAGAGGATGTTTTGAACCAATTCTTAATTAGTTCTCCTCTGCAAGGACACATCTGTTTTTCACGTCCTCTTAATAATGTATTTCAAAACTCAAGCACTTTGTCAAAGAGTTGAAATCAAGTGACGCTAAATGTCTTTCTACACCAACACACATGCAGCACCAGGCTCTGCAGATCAATACTTATAGAAGAACATAGTTTTCATGCTTCTGTGTCAAGCTTGATTGTTTTTTTTTACTTCCCACATGGACCCTTTAATCTGTTGTTTATAATTAATTTGCCTTAAAAACAAACAATAAAGGTCACTTAAAAGAATGGGATTTGTACTTCTTCCAGGCAATATTCTTTACCTACAAAATAATCTACCTTTGACAAAAAGATACACTTACATAAAGATATATACTTCAAACCTGAAATATGAATATGGCTGAATATAATAACCCTTTCATTTTATTATTTTTATACTGTTACATTGTTTTATATTGTTGTAGTAAAACATTGTATGTACCTAAAATCCTTATCCTGTGTATTATCATAATCCACTAATTTAATCCACTAAAACATGGTTTACTATATTAGATGGTAAACTGGTCATTTGTAGTCTTGACATGTTATGCAGACTAAGTATAGATTACCACATTGCCAGATTCAGTCCAGAAAGAGGGAGACCCCCTCTGCCCAAGGTTTTCTACTTTAACAGTAACTATCTGCTCATGCAACTAACTGTATAAATATATATATCTGCTATAGGTAACTTATGCTGCTATAACTGCAACAGCTGTCATGTCATCTTCAACCGCTTGAACATATATAAACATAGGTCATTTGAAAAATGCAAGACACATTTTCAATATGCTGATACACTCCTAACAATTTCAGAGGATTTTTAATATCTTTTCAAAATGCTAATTTTTCTTTCCCCCTCTTTCGCTCCATTTCTCTCTGACTTTATCAAGCTCCCTCTCTGCCTTTTTTTGCTGTCTCTAATAAGACATTTTTTCTTGGTCCATGCAGGATTAAGAAATGTGGAAAAGGTCACACGTTGTACATGTCCATTGCTCTGCTAATTCTGACACATCACCGTACTCACTTTCACTTTCACCACAGAGGATATCTTCACAATGCTTTGGTCATTCATCAATCAGCAGATCTTCCCTCCGTATCAGATTCATCACGGCTCAATGTGCAACAGTAAAAACGCTGATGTGGCTCCACTGGCCCGTCTCCCAGTTGAGGATAACAGTTTAGTCACACTTTGAAAGGCCTGAATGGATCAAGGTCGGTTACACAGCCAACACTCACAGTGTTAATATCACTTTCTGCAGAATGTGTTAGTGGCCAAAGGAAAGAGAAGAGAGGATTCATTTTAAAAGGCTCAGAGGAAATTGTGGAGAGTTTGCTTTCAAATGCTCAAGGGGCAAAAATGAGATATTTTAGTCTATTTAAGTCTAATTTCTGTTTCTCTCGTGTGTTAAATAATTCTCATCATTTGCTCACGAATTCAGCAGAGAAACACATTAAATAAGGTCACTCCTCTCTTATTCTGACTTTGACCTCCATCTGTTCTCATTACAGTCTGAATTCATACATCTCATAATCGTCTCAGTCTGAGCAAACAAAGAGATCTTCACAAGCTCTCAGAATTTATTTTTATTATTAATATTATTATTTTTATTTATAGCATTTTTAATCTATTCTTGCCTGAATGCATTTGGTAGGGTTATTCAAATATATTTCAAACAAAAATTACTTCTACAAGACAAAATCATTTTTAATGGACCTATCCAAATGAACATTTGTGAATGACTCTGCCTCAAGAGAAATACCGAGGCAATATAGAAACTAAACTCGGACTGAAATGAATAGAAAGAGTCTTCCAGACAGGAAACCTCCTCCTCTAAGGCAGCGCCTCCACAGGCTGATCAGACTTCGGAGTGTGTCCTGGACACCTTGAGGCCCAGTTGGGGTCTTTTGTCCCGATGATGACTCGCCGTCTGCATCATGCTGAAGTCATATCTTTTATGGTCTGCTGCAGTGCTCATCTCCTAGCAACCCCGAAGTGGATCTTTCAATAAAACCCCTGTAGTCAACCTCCACAGCCACATTGTGTTGCCTCAGATGCCTCAATCTCTCAGGGTAATCTCGATATTACAGAGTCTTGCTGGACCAGATCACCACATCATGGTGGTGACAGTGTGTGATACGGGACCGTGAGCCTTCTCTGGTCTCTATGTCGGACATGGGCTCAGTGTCCCCTGAGGATGGACCCCAACATGTCTCAGGAGGAGTCAGCATATGCACCCAAACACTTTTAGAAGAGGTGGTGTCATGTCTGTGTCTTTGTCCTCTCCCACCCCACCCAACCCTGTCCTGTCCTGTCATTGTCCTGGCCAGACAACATCACATAAAACAACATTTCAAAGACATGGCGACACAATGAAAAAACGCGATGTTTGATCAAGACTGAGCACTCAGATTTTAATTCTGGAAAGAATAAATTAAAGTGTCATTTGGAGGTGACTGTCAGTTTATAATCAGCCATTGTAGACACACATTTCTTCATATACACTGTAAATCATCTTATATTGCTGCAAAATGTCTTTGTGTACAATACTGCAAAGCCCTCCCTATAACTGTTATACAACTGACAATGACACAAATTCATGAATTCATGTCAACAATAAAACAATGTAACAATATAACAACTACAAAAGAAACACACGTTCCAATGAAATTTATACTTGCAAGTTCAAATGCATTTATTTTGTTTTTTGTTAATCAGCAATAATTGTATGATTTAACAACAACAACAATCATAATGATCATAATAACATTATGATTGATGATCAACATATTTCTATTAATTAAATTACATCTCTATACTTTTTATGAAACTTTTTTATACAAAATTCAAACCTAATATTTTAATTTAGATTGTGCCATGGGGTGTCACACTGCCAACCCTTCCACTTTTCCTTACAATTCTGTGATTGGCCACAAGGTGGGGCTATTATTACAGCCACAGAACAAGCATGTGGTTGCACTTCTATTCGTCACACTAAGTGCAACTAATGACAACTTGGTTTCATAATATAAGTGGACATGATGAGATTCATGTGAAAAGTCAAGCCACTTGATTTCTCATTAGCCGGATAGTGCTATCTCAACAAATTGATTTCCTCCCTGACTCCTCCCACCGTCTGCAGAGTGATGGCACCGTGCAGGCGGCTGGTATAGGAGACATTTACACAGTGGTCAGTCACTGAGACCTCAGCCATATGTCTTAATTCATGTTAATTGAGATGGGTGTGTGCGCATGTGCATGTATGCATGGCGCAAATGTGTGTGTGTGTGTGCGCAGGTACTTGTAGGGAATGGAGACGTGATTTATAGATAGAGCCTCTTTCAGAGGGACAGTGCAGACATTGATCCATGCAGATATTACATCATTTATCTCTGCACATTGGCTGTATCTGCTCTACTTATTGCTTGGCTCCACTCCCTCCCTGTCTGTCGTGACATCGTTCCTTCGCCTCTCCTCCCCTCTCCTCCCCATCACTTTCCCCTCTGTCCCCCATCCCCTCCCCTCCACACCTCCCATCTGTAATTTTCATTTTCTCCTCACCTGAAGCCCTTGATGAAACACTTCCACTGCATTACCTTATTCAGAAAAGGAAAAAGGAGCCCCACATTCTTCTTTGGACCGAAATAATTTCCCACCCCTGTCACGACGACTACACCGTTTGTGGATTTATGGCTGGAGAAATGTGAAATAGCACAAACTGGGGCTGTAAGTGCACTTAGTTGCATATAATTCCTCTTTAGCAGTCCCAGGAGGAAGGTGAGGACTTTTTAATAACTCCTTCCATTCACCTCCATCCTCATTAAGAGGTCTAGCTGAGTGAGGATGTGGAGATCTACCGAGAGGGTGTTGAGAGGATTGATCTCAGCTGAGTGAGAGAGAGAAAGAGAGAGAGAGAGAGAGAGAGAGGCGTGAAGGGGCTGCACATATTTGACAGAGTTGTGGGAAGCTCTCTCTCTCTCTCTCTCTCTCTCTCTCTCTCACTCTCTCTCGAATGCGCTGCTGCAGAATGTGACACATCAAGAAGCCTTTTATGGTGTCATTAGTGCAACTGTTCCACCGAGGACCGATGATTCTGTGGGTTAAGAGGAGTTAATCACCTGCCAATCAAAGCTCATCAGGCCGCCTCTGCGGATGAGGCGCTGTACAAATCTCATCATATTTAGGGAGCTTTCAATTAAAGAGGGATGAGGGATGCAGGGAGGAGAGGGTGGCGGTGTGAGTGGAGGGCATTAACACAGGGAGGGAGGGGAAGAGAGGATGGGGAGAAAGAAAGACAGGCAGTCGGAGACAGTAAGCAGAGCTGGACGACTCCTGTCTGACACTAAGCAGCAGAAATGTAATGTCTTAAAAGGCCATCACAGTCAATAAAGTTCCTAATGTGCTTAAAGCAATTATGGCGTCCGGAGAGGAGCAGAGTGCATGCAGGATATTAACCTCGGAAACCCGCTGTATCTGGTCCATAATTAAATTATCCTCACATCCTCATTGTGGCGCACATACAAGAAACACACGCACCAATGCAAGCATTGTGTGTTTATGCATGTTTACAGGGTGTGTGTGTGTGTGTGTGTGTGTGTGTGTGTGTGTGTGTGTGTGTGTGTGTTGAACCGCGCGTCTGCTACTCAGCACCGGTAAACTGTACGAGTTGCCTTTGACCTTGACATTGAGTGACATGTTATGTTTTCATGGCGGAGTGTCTGTCAGCATCCCATCCCGTACACTGTCGCTCTCTCTCTGTTGATATTTGATTCCCAGGGTTCAGGATACCAAGGTAAAGCTGTAAAGGAGGATCCTGGGAAGCGGATTGTCATGTAGAATTATTCATTTGTGTCTAGCGTCGGTTATCTCAATCTGTGTATCCCGAGGTGAAGATGATTACATTTCTGAAGGAAAAATGAAATCACTGTAAAATACTTTTGGTTAAAACAACATTCAAAGAAAATGTCCCTCTAAATGACGCGGAAATGAATGACATTTCACTGAATTTTCAGTCGCGGTGCAGTGTGTACTGTGTGGCGCGTCTAGAGGCGAAGTTGCATGTTGTATCCATCACCTCGCTCTCACCCTCACCCTTCTGAGCATGCAGAAGAACTTATGGTAGCCTTAATTTGTTAAAACCTCAAAAATGTTTGGTGTGTCCTCTCTGGGCTACTGTAAAAACATGGCGGCCCCCATTAAAAGGTGCAATGTGTGAGATTTCGTGGCATCTTGAGGCGAAAACATATCATACAGCCGAAAGAATAACCTTCGCCCCACATCAACTTCTCAGTAATTGCAGGTGAATCTTATAACTGTCAGATAATATGAAAGTTCTCTGAGTCTGGCTTGTTTGTTTTGTCCATTCATGGCTGCCATTGAAACGGGGCCCTTGATAGAAGAGGAGCTGCTCCATTGTAAATATGAAGTGTTCATTCCGAGCTAATAACCCATCAAAGCCGCTCTGTTGAGATGATCTCATGCAAATGAAAACGTAATTAAAATGCTCTTTATAAGCTGATAGATCACCTAAATCATACCTTTACACTCTATCCTTGCTTTCTTTCACTCAGTGGCACATCATTTTCACTCTTTCATCTGCTGTCTGCCTCCTCTCCCCTCCCTCTCTCCTCGCTCTCTGCAATTTACACGTTCGAAATTAAATAGCTATGTCCAAGCCGTATATCTAATAAGCTCTTCAAGCTGACTTAATGTTGTTTAGTAGTTGTCATACAAGTTGTTATTTGCAGAGCCAGAGAGAAATCCAGACTTGTTATTGCTTCTGAAAATAACCAACCACCCTCAAGCATTATGCACGAGCCCCCGACGGAGCTTTTCTCAGCGTCTGGGACGGCAGTCGTGGTCGAACCGGGCAGAGAGCTTGTTTCGTGTTTTTGGATGGTGCCTCCGCTCTGGCTCACTCACACTGTTCTGCTGTGTTTGTATTGTTAAGTAATAATTCCTGACCTTGCCTTAGGAATGCTCAGCTACTGCTTTGGGCCAACATAACAAAGCTATTTGTTAAATAAGAATTGTGAGGATGAATGTGCCTGTGCTTTGTGTGCGTGTGTGTGTGTTCAACACACACACACTGAGGTTCTCATAATGTAAGACCTTGTAAGGTAAAGATTAAGGTATGTATCAGGGTGAGATTGAGATCAGGTTTATGTTAAGGTTTAGGTTAGACTTAATGTCAGGTTTATTGTTGGGCATAGGTTTTGGTTAGTGTAAGATTAAAGTCTGGGTATAGATTTGATTTATGTTAATGTTAGTTTTCAGTTAGGATGAGGGTTAGGTTTATGATGAGGTTCAAAAAATAGACAGCGCTGTAGTTGGGGTTAGGTTAAGGTTTGGGTTCGGGATTTAGTGGCGATGCTTAAAGTTCGGGTCAGGTTTAGATTTGGGGCTGGGGTAGGCCACAGTTTTTGATTGGGTAAATTGTGACAACAATTTTTAAGATTAGGTTTATATTTCGGTTAGGTTACATTTAGCCAAGGGCAAAACCTATGGATACGTTTAGGGTTAGGTCTAGTTTAGGTTTAAGCACAGGATGGAAAAGGTTTAACAGTGTTTAAGGTTAGAATCAGGATAAGGTTTATATAAGCGAAAATTTAAAGTTGGGTTAATTGTGAAGGTTAGGTATGAATCAGGGTTGGGCTTAGGGTAAGATTAAGGGTTAGCCTTATCTCAGGGTTACTCAAAGATTATGGAAAAGTTTGTGTGTGTGTGTGTATTTGTGCGTGTGCTTCTGTGTGTGTGTGTGTGTGTGTGGCTGCCTTAGCAGTGCATTGTTTACCATGCTGAGGACACCTCCACAGCTCTGTCGAGACGAAGCAGGAGGGTGGGCTGCCTGGAAATAAGGTGTAAGCCTAGTAGCCGACCGTCTCTGTCTCTCTCTCTCTCTCTCACACACACACACACACACACACACACACACACAAATCTGCACATATGCATGAATTCAATAATTCAGTGGCCATCATCCGGTGACAAATCCAGAGATGGAGGATGGGGAGGTTTACTTGCCAGTGGCCTCTGCTGATCCGATGGCCACACGTAAACACACACCTTCATTTAAAATCTCATCAATTGAGCGATAATCTGTCAGCCTGAGGTGTCAAAACGACCCAAGTGTGAATATTAGGCGGTGAGTTTGTACACTGTCTTAAATCAAATCAGCTGCTGCACACGCAGCAGGAATTACAGCTTAAACCTCATTACACCGGGTGTAAGCACTTTTAGGAATTCATACATACACTGTGTCCTTGAGGTATTTGAACATCATACGTTAATGAATATTCAGTGATGAAAATAGTAACCCCTGAGCAGATGTGGTATCCGAACATGTGTCGGTGTGGGAAGGAAGTGTCGACAGTAATCCGTCGATGTGAAACTGTATCTGCTCCTCTGAGAAGAATTCTGTGGGAGCTGCTCAAACAGCTTGCTCATGTCTGTAATCACACCATGATCTCATGCTACATGGTGTCGTGTCTCCTCGTATCACACAGGCCTCCGGTGGATGACTGGAGCCTAAGACAGATGGCAGCATTCAGAGAAACTCCTTTTTTATTTTATTTTATTTTTTTTACAGCTGCATCATGTAATTCCAATGCATTCACTGTGTCATTCATTAAAAATACACGCAGCCAAGTTACAATGTAAACATGCAAAGTATGCACCTAAGAGCAGGAGACATGCGTATGTAGTGTTCTCATCCTGTCCACCCATCCAGCTCCTGTTTTCACACTGTAGAGCTCGGGCCCCTCCCCCCACAGTGAGGCCCAGACTGCTCTGATAGGTCAACTTGCCTGGTCCTCTGTGATTGGTCCACTAAGATCACCTAATATAACCAGGAAGTCCGATGAGCTGTTAACAAACTACACTGCTGCTGCTGCTGCTGCTGCTGCTGCTGACCGCGCCCCCCCCTCCCTGTCATGTGACCTTGGACTTCTGACTATAACTCCCACCTTACAACCCACAGAGGGACGAGCATGTGATTCCTTTTTTCTTTTTTTTGGTTTACTTTGGTTGCGCGAGAGTGGACAGCTCAATAGCGCACACCTCCTCTATCCATTCTATTTGCTCTGGCTCTGTGTTCCTCTCCCTTTTTGTGCTCATGGATCAGAGGAGGTCAAGGAGAGCAAACACAGGAATCCATGTGAAGGGAGAATGCATGATGATAGCCTCGGGGAGAGGGAGGACAGCAGAGCGGGCATGATTTTTTTTGTCTGTGTGTGTGTGTGTGTGTTTGGATGAAAGTGATTCTCATTGTTGCTGGAGGACGAATGGGGTGAGAGGCAGAGCTGGTGGATGACGACGATGGGAGCGGAGGGGGGGGGGGGCGTAGGGGGGGGGGGGGCGGGGTGACGGCGG
>JAFBJT010002483.1:187456-217021 GCA_016785325.1 Chascanopsetta lugubris | reverse complement strand
TAAAAAGCGGAGAGCGCTGAGCCCTGATTCTGCTCTGCATTGTGAGGGGCAGGGCGGTGTGTGTGTATGTGTGTGTGTGTGTGAGTGTGCGAGTGTGTGTGTACGTGTGTGTGTGTGTGGGGGGGTGTGTGCGTGAAGTGTGTTACAAGGAAAGATTGGATCTGACCCATTAACTTTACAGGCCACTCATTGAGCACCAATGCAGCAGGGGTCAGTAGGGAGATTTCACTGTAAATCTCGACAACGATCACTATGATAGTCGGGGGAGAGAGAGGGAGGGGGAGAGAGAGAGAGAGAGAGAGAGAGAGAGAGAGAGAGAGAGGCACAGCTCCTCCCTCTGTCCAAAGCCAAGAGAAGTTTTACTTAAGGGTATCATCTGCTGCCAAACACTCAGCCAGGCAGCATTTTCCTCTTTTACTCGTAGAACCAGTGCACAATGAGTAGGACTTGTGACAGCTTAGCCATCATTAGAGAGGATGATGAGTGTGTGGAGCTCGCCCCCCTCTGTTTTTCCCGCCGACAACGAGAGCGCCTTTTCGGATGCGGCCCCTCGGCGAGGCCGTGCCCCGCAACCCCAAAACATCACCTTGAAATATAGATGGCGAAAAACAATGCTCATGTGAGAACACTCCGTGCCACGAGCTAAAAGCACGAGCGGCGCACGTGTTGTCAAGGAGATGAAGAGAGAAGTGTGTGTGTGTGTGGGGGGGGGGGGGGGGGCGGGGGAGTCACGGCACCAAACGCCAGCCGGGCCTCGGAGCAGAATTCCTCTCTTTTTTGCCCCGCGGCACATGCAGGCAGCTCCTCACACCTCTGATCCCACCACCTCCACCCGCCACTCGCCTGCAGTCTGCAACCATTATCTCACGCACCCACCTCCTCCCACGATCTGTGCCCTCTCCCTCTTTCTTTTTGACATCAAATCACACTCTACAACAAATCTTTCCGCTGTCGACGATTAATAATTCATCCCCCCATGACCATGCTCTCCGATGAATAATTGCTACCCTTGCTCATGTACCTTATAATCCATTACCTGAGGAGCATCTGCTCCGATAACTCAATAACTGCACCACTTCCCTTCTTTCTTTCTTTTTTTTTTTTATTTTTTTACCCCCCCCCTTCCTTATCTTTGACTCTCAAAGGACTCATTTCCACATTGAGCAAAATGACACATTTACAAGACCTGCTTTGATAATGGCGGAGAACACGAACCGCATTCAGCCGTTCAGAAGGGCAACTTAACATCGATCATGCCGATCATAGACCACAAGGATCTAGAAAGTGGGACTTCGCTTTGCCAGTGAGTCTCATTTCATGCAGCGGAATTCATTAGCACAGACTCGGGGCTCTAATGCACTTTGCATTTTGCTTAGACAATCAGATCTGGGGGCAGTGCAAACCCAATCCTGTAATGGCTGCAGCCAGGGAATAGTGGATGGTCCAATCATCACCCTCCCTGCCTGAAAGTGCCTTTTTCTAGACCTGACATTTGATATGTGATTGCTGCTTCCAGTTTTGTATTTTCCAAGCCAGATTGTTGAGCTGATGAGTGGCTCTGGCACCGGCTCACTGAAGTTGAACTCTGTTCTGGTTTTTTAAAAGTTTGGCTGCAGAGGGCAAAGAACTCAGGGTCAGATGGAACTGACCACTCCGTTTGGGGGGAAAAAACATCTCCAATGTGCACGCACCTCTGATCCGCTGTTCTTACATTAACAGTCTAACACTATTTCCACCCGCCTCTCTTTAGTTCTCATTCACTGGTGCAAAACCCATCATTTTTCTTTGTTTATGGAGCATGACCTCCCCAATAACTGAGCACCAATCTTCTCCAGGCTTTAGAATCTTTGGGGGAAGAGTAAGTGAGTCCTTGTTTCCCAAACAGCAGATTAATTGCCGTAAAGGTCTCAGGGTAATTACTGCCCAAGTAACTAGATCAGCAACAAATTTCATTACATTATCCCATGTGTACGTGTGTGTGTTCGCGCTCTCGCGCGTATGTGTGTGTGTGTGTGTGTGTGTGTGTGTATTATATTTGTGTCACATGTCGACTCACACAGTGGCCATTTAGTGAAGCAGCAGAGCAGAGGGAATAATTACAGCGTAGGACAGGTCACTGGGCCGGCGGTTCACCTCAACCCTCAGCGCTGCAGCTATTCTGGACCTGTGGGATAATAATAATAAGAGGGTCTGTACTCAGCTGCGCGGCTGAGAATATTAATTACTCATCGGACGACACAACAGAGCAGATTAGAGTGTAATTGGTGGGATTCGCCTCATAATTCCATGAATCAGCAAGTGCCTTTTCTCAAGACTCTTCCGGTATACTGGTTTGTCTCATTCAGTTTCAGTGCACACCAAGTGACCTGCTGGTAGCTGTGTGTGTGTGTGTGTGTGTGTGTGTGTGTGTGTGTGTGGTGTGGGTGTGGGTGTGGGCGTGGGCGTGTGTGTGTGTGTGTGTGTGTGTCTGTTCAACGAAGGTATGCACTTGGTTGGACATGGCTATCTTATTGTCATAAAATGGAGAATGTGCGGTGGGGGAGAAGAGGGGGTCGCTGACATTCCAGCTCATTATGTTGCAAAGCATGACCCTAACCTGCTCCGGAGCCTGTGTTTGTGAAGAGCTCAGCTCAGTGTCGCTGCTTTGAATCTGCGCTGTGTCAACAATCAGTCATTTCATCCCCGTTTCTCTCCGCTCTGACATAAACACGGGTTTAAACCCAACTCTTCTGTGTCCGCTTCAAGAGTTAATGTTTTCACTGTCTGTTTGACAAGATTACACAAGAGACACACGCACAAAAATGAGCCGATGGTATCCGTCCAGTGTGGGAACAGGCCAAGGAAGATCTCATTAACCAACGGAGTGGATATGTTTCGAGATCAGGAGCGATATGTTTCCTCGAGGGCATTATCATTTTATTACGTACCGATCCACAAGATATATGTGTATGTATTTATATTCCACTTTATCAGGTCTTGACAACCCCTAAAAGCACTTTACATCACATTCACCCGGTCACACAAACATTCACACAGTGCAACTGATTGCAACACTTTGTATCTATGGGTACAAGGGACAATGTGGGGCTCAGTGTCTCATCTGAGGACACTTCATCATACAGGTGGGAATTGAACCCCTGACCCTCTGGTCGGAGGACAGCTCATCTAACCCCTCAGCTGATATAAATTCCCATTCACTCGTGCACGCGTGTTATAAATGTGTACCATCTTATGTCATTTGCATGATTTGTATAATATATATTATTATGTTGTGATGATTCTATGTTGCATATGTTAACATGTACATTAACACATACATAGTTGTATGAGCCTGATATTGATCAGTTTATGGCACTGTTGCAATTTAGTTTTTTATGTATTTGATACATAAGCATATTTCATACATAGTTTTTCCTCATATGTAGTACATATATTACATTTATGGAAATCAAATATATAAACATATATATGTCAAACACTGTTTAAGGGTGTTTTTGAACATGTTTATGAATTTATTAAGGGATAATACAGGGATTTAGAAATACAAGAATTCCTATTAGATGCCGATTTGGAAAATTATCTAGATTTTCTTTGAATCAAAACAAATGATTTGAGTCAGCACTGTTACAATTATTCTTTGCAATGATACCAAAGAGTTGCTTTTGTTCTGTGTGCATGCTATTTGGTTCTGATTTCATCTCATTACTGTTCAGCATGGTGTTTAAAGAGGCCCTTCTTCATGTGTCCTTTCCTTATGTCCTCAGAATAACTGGGACTTTCACCTCCTGCATCACCCTGTGTTTCCAAAAGTCTATTTGCAGAGCAGTGATTGGGAAAAGCCAGAAAAACTGTCGTGTTGACGGACAAATTCACTGAAGCTGTTTTTTCCAGTGTTGCGCAACTGCTGCGTTTCCCTGACAGAAAGAAAAAACATGCTCAGGAATCATTGCCACATTTCCTATCCTGACCGACACACACACACACACACACACACACACACACACACACACACACACACACACACACACACACACACAGACACATGGAGTTTGTACGCACCCACTCACTGGCACTCATACCAGCACTGACACACTTTCCACATGCTCTTTGCGACGGAGTTTCCCGGTGTTGACTGACTTTACACTGAGCCCGTCCTGAGAGGGAGGGGACAGGGGGAGGTGCCGGAGTGCAAAGGGATTCAAAACAGAGGAATCCGTCACTCCTCATACCAAAGACTGATACGAACATACGGGAGGTTCTGAGGAGCAGACAGTTGAATTTCATGACACTTCTATCCAGAACCGGCCCGTTACTTTCAGGACTTTTATTTTGTTGCATCGGCCTCACGTGTGGACACATTACTCGGTCATATATCTCAGAGCAGCGGTCAAGTTCCCTGGTGGAGTGTTTAGTTCCGTGGAGACCGCAGGAGGGATCTTCAGCAACATGTCGGAGGAGGTGAAGCTAGAGAGCATATCGCTGCACGCTCTGGTCACAGCCGTCCCCCCGGCACCAGGTGTGGTGGGTATCTTTGGGACCGGGGACCTGGGACGCACCCTGGGCCTGCGTCTGCTCCAGTCTGGCTACAGGGTGGTCTACGGCAGCCGCAGACCTGACAGCTGTGGCCCGTTGCCTCACGGAGCTCAGGTATAAAAGACCCCATCTCAGATCATTTACAGGTGTACGATTTTCATGTCATTTTTGTCACTTTTGTCAATATCACAAAACAATGACATATTGACATTTTCATGAATTCATAATCATCTCAAATGTTGTGAAATGAGCCCATTAATGTGTATTTACACGAGGAGCCGCACCTCTCTATGGGGGCCGCCATGTTTTTACAGTAGCCCAGAGTGGACAAACTGAACATCTTTTGAGTTTTAATGACAACCGAAGTCGACCATCGGTTCTCCTGCACGCTCAGAAGGGCGAGGGTGAGGAGATGATGGATACAACACGCAACTTCGCCACTAGATGTCACCAAAATCGTACACACTGCACCTTTAACTGATTTTGGATGTTGTTGAAATCAGTGGCTGAGACTTGGAGGGTGTGCGACGGCGTGTGTGTGTGTGTGTGTGTGTGAGAAAATGCAAGACGACCCCTGGTAAAGTGTGTGTTCTTGTGTGATGTCGCTGTGCTCCACACGCATGTTGTCACACTCAAACGTTTTGTATTCCTCTGTCATGTGCGTGTTCCAACATGCTGAGCCACTCATTATCGAGCGAGCTCCCGTAGGTAATGCATGACAATAGAACTGTTTGTCTGCGTGCGTCGTGCAGGTGATGAGCCACGCGGCAGCCGCCCAGTCGGCCAGCCTCCTCTTCATCTGTATTCACAGAGAACACTACCAGTTCCTGGAGACACTGGCACCTCAGCTCAAGGGGAAGGTATAGTACCTCTCTGCGCAGGCACGGATGCTTTCTGAATTGTCATTTACTCCGACGGTTTCATTGATCGGAAGGTGCTGGTGGACGTCAGCAACAACCTCAAGAAGAATCTATACCCGGAGGCCAACGCAGAGTATCTGCAAAGGTACAAATAAAAACCTGGCAAAAATAAGAATGATGACAATGATGATCCCAAAACATTGTGGGACCATGTGGTTTCAATCATCATCGACAAATGCCACAGCAAACGTTTGTTTTTTCTTTCTTTTTTTCTTCCCCCAGGCTGGTTCCCGGAGCGCATGTGGTGAAAGGATTTAACACTTTGTCTGCCTGGGCTCTGCAGAACGGACCCTCAGATGCCAACAGACAGGTACTGAAGGAGTCTGTCCGTTTGTCAGACTGTTTGTTTTCAAACAGGATTCCACCGAAGCTTCTACAGGGATTAAAACTTCACTTCATGGAAGGGTGTGTGAAGAACGTCCTCAGTTTGGGTTTTGAACAGAGGTTCGGACCATGGACTGTAAATAAAGATGGACGCAGTGTCCGTGACGTTTCTACATAGTTCTTTTGGAGCAAATTGTAGGCGACGTGGGTCACTTAGCAAAGAGGCTGAACATACACACACAGAGCTGCCTGTCTCAAGTGGCCACCCTATGAACTGCAAGTGTTTTCAATTGGCCACAATTGTCTGCACCAGACTTTGTTGCTTGTTTAGGACTCAGGATTAGTTTTTCATACAAATGTAGTTTGCTGATATCTTTAAGTGTGCATGAAAGATGGGTCTAGTGAATTCAAAGGTATATCTGCAGGTCTCTGCCTGTATTTCCTTTGTTGTTGTACTGTTGTGTACAGGATGTTTCTGGGTGGCGACATTTGGACGAGCAAACGTTGGCAGTTAAGTGGAGCGAGGAAGAATAAATCTGCATTCCAATAACAATGGGAACTCTCTCACAATGGTGTAGCTTGAAGTTTACTTTGCACACACGTGGACATGGCCAACTTTAAGAGGCCTGTTTACAAACGCCCACCAACAATTCTAAAACTAGTTTCATCACGGGACCTTGTGCTGGTTCTCCACTGAGGCTCATTCGCACATTTAAAGTCTAACTGACGCTTGTTAAAAGTCAGAATTAGAATTGCGGTGCTTTTTCTGAGTCATTCTAAAATTAATATATTACAACAGCTTATTTGCTGCTTATTCTCCCACAAGCACTTGACAGCCCTCCAGTGTGTTCACACATTCAGGGAGCTGACCGGCCAGTCAAAAATAATAGCCTCCTTTCAAGAGGAAAACATTCTGTTGAAATTATATTACGAAGTCGTTTGAAGTTTTGATCAAAACCAAATCATGTAAAAAAGAAAAAGAAAAGAAGAAGCTAAATCAGAGGAAGCAGCCTCATGTCTGTGCCGTGACAGGCATCTCTGATGTGTCCTTGAGTCAATTAACGCGGCAATCTCTCGCAGATCAGAGCTTCCCTCCACGTGCCTCTCTCTCTCTCTCTCTCTCTCTCTCTCTCTCTCTCTCTCTCTCTCTCTCTCTCTCTCCCCCCCTCTACCGCGCTGCAGAATGTGTGGATTTTTCTGTTTCTTGTGGAATCTCAGAGGAGGCTCAAACCACACAGGAGAGCGTTGTGTGTATTTGCGGTGGTGGTGGTGGTGGGGGGGGGGGTACCGTGTGTATGTAATGGGGTGTGTTGGTGGGCTTGGATCATCAGCATCAGCATGAGCAACATCGCACACTGGTATTAGTTTTCCTTCTTCTCGTTCAATCCTCCCGGAGTCAGACGTCCTCATTGTATCGTTGTGTGTGCAAGAACATGTCACATCGATAAAAAAACATGAGGACATAATTCTTGAATGTTGTCATGCTCCAGGTTTACCTGTGTGGAGACGCTGCCGCGGCAAAGGAGGCCGTGGCAGAGGCAGCCACCAAACTGGGCTTCAGCGTTCTGGATCGAGGGTCTCTGTCTGCCGCCAGAGAGCTGGAGGACTTCCCCCTGCGCCTCTTCCCCGAGTGGAAGCTGCCTCTGCAGGTGGCCGTCGGCCTCAGCGCCTCCCTCTTCTTCTACCTGCTCATCAGAGACGTCCTCTACGCGTATGTTGTCGATGGCAAAGACAACTCCTTCAGGATCATGGTGTCCATGGCCAACAGGGTTAGTGTCAGCTGTGTGCTCCCCAAGCTTGTGCACGTTCTCACAGGATCCCACTTAGAACTGCAGTCAGCGATTCTTTTTGTCATCGATTCATTTATCGATTCATTTCTTCAATTCGATTCGATGAAAGGATTACGTGAATAGATGGACAACAAAAGTACCAATGTGAAAAGACATGTCTGAAAATGTCAAAGTGATCATTATCCAATCACCTGATATTTTTATGTCGAGCCAACCTGTAGACATCGTCACTGGGAGGCTTGTGTGTGTGTGTGTGTGTGTTGTGTGTGTGTGTGTGTGTGTGTGTGTGTGTGTGTGTGTGTGTGTGTGTGTGTGTGTGTGTGTGTGCGGGCTGGTGCGCATCTCATGAGTGTTTGTGAATGAGAAGCAGCGTACATTTCCTCAGTTGCTTAACCTTAAACAGTTGCAGCAAAACATGAATTAAGGATGGGACAAGACGATTCAGGGAATTTGTAATCGAACAACTTTTGGAATGGATTAAAGTCGATAAATCGATGAATGGTTTCATCTCTAATCACGATCCTTCCTCTTGCAGGTCTTTCCCATTGTGTCGCTCATCATGTTGACTTTGTGTTACGTGCCTGGCGTCATGGCCGCCTTCCTTCAGCTCTACAGAGGAACCAAATACAAGTCAGACATCCCAGCAGAGTGGAGCAGACACTGAACACCTGTACACATCAGCACCATTCCTCTTCAAGTCTGTTTGTTGTTGTAGGCGTTTCCCTGACTGGCTGGATCGCTGGATGCTGTGCAGGAAACAGATGGGACTCGTAGCACTTGCCTTGGCTTTTCTACACGTCCTCTACAGCCTCGTCATCCCCATCAGGTACACGTGCAAATACCAACAAATACCAAGAAATACTGTCAGATGCGATAAAAACACGAAAAGATGACGTTTTCAGACTTATTATCAAATGTAATGGTATTGGCTTTGTTGTTTGTGTCCTGACACAAAAACGTGCATTTTACAGAATGTGAATTTGTACTTGTATTTTATATGCAAAAACTATTCTACTCCCTTGATTCACCCCTTGGATATATTCATGTTTTACTTGATGGTTATTTCTATTGAGATCTGCAGTTGAATAATTGTCAAGGTTTGATGATATGAAAACATATAATTACTTGTGTGATAGAGATCCACAAAGTCATGAGTTGTTCAGTTGAGTCTTGATTTAGCCCATTCACATTCTGTTTGAACACAAGCTGTTTCTCAGTTTATCATGTGTACTTGGAGCTTGAATACTCATTTGGTTCTTTAATTGTCCTCGGCATTACTCATCGATCATGTGACCAAAGACATATGACAACAATTGGTTAAGTGGGCTCAGGTAAAAAGAGATATTAGACGGTCGGTAAAGTGAAGTGTTTACTGCCCTGGTGATATTTCTCTAAATACTTGTATCCCCCCCCCCCTCTCCTCCTTCTGCAGATACTATGTGAGATTCAAGATCGGTGCAGGTATAATCTCACAGGTAAGGCAGGTTGACTGGATGACGATGGTTGCGGTGGATTGATTCAATTGCATCTTGTTTTGTTGTGCATTT
Organism: Chascanopsetta lugubris; assembly: GCA_016785325.1. Lineage (NCBI taxonomy): Eukaryota > Metazoa > Chordata > Actinopteri > Pleuronectiformes > Bothidae > Chascanopsetta > Chascanopsetta lugubris. Next base: position 207,907 of record JAFBJT010002483.1, on the reverse strand, counting down.
AAATACTCTCTTGTCCATATGTAACAACACGAACTACTCTGATTTCTGTCATTGTCATTGAAAGATCAGTCAGAACAAAACTAAGGTGTTCGATAAGAACACGGCCTGGCGCAACGACTCCTTCTACTCCACGGGGATTCTGGGATTCGGCATGTACCTCCTGCTGGGAATAACGTCTCTCCCGTCTGTCAGCAACGCTCTGAGCTGGAGGGAGTTCAGCTTCATACAGGTGGATACTCACACGTTTACCTCAATGACGATGATTCGAGGGTGTAGGCGGCGTTTCAGCACCGCCGCGCATCGGACAGCGGGACACATGCCAAGGGACCGTCTGCAAATATGCAGCACCACAAAGTCCTTGGAAAAATTGTAATGACTCAGCTCGCTTGCTGTTTTGACACCGAAATCCCCACAGACTCCATGATGTTCACACCACAACACTCGCTCACACAGACGTGCACCTTTGGCATGTGGCTCGCCATCAGACGCACGGTAACCTCTACGGTTACCACTGTAACTTACCTCCATCTCACCCAGGGGTGTCGCACTCATTTCAATTCAGGGGCAACATATAGGCCAATTTGATCTCAAGCGGCACGATGGCCTATAAACAACAACAACAACTTTAAAACGTTTCCCTCTGTTTGAGTACAAAAAAGTACAAGCACAGCTGTGAGTCTAATGAAAAGAGTCTCTTCTCAATATAACCAACATCACTCTTTGCAAAATCATCCCACGGACCCTTCAGTGGGCCGGTTCTGGCCAGCAGGTCATATGTTTGACACCCCTGCTCTAACCCCTCGTCGCTGGGAGTGGGTATGAGTGAGGTTTGCTGTGCCTGCAGAGTCACGGGAACAAGATCTAGACACACGGTAACGGTACTTGAGCAGTGCAGGATCCCGTCCAGCCTGTCACTCCTGGCCCAGTCCGTGCATCCTGTTTACAGGGTGAAACACTAATCGTCACATCTGGAGGAATGAGGCTGTGGAAATTTTTCACAGCAGCTGACAGTGAGACTCGTGTTCTCCCAGGCAAACTGCACAACACGTTTTCCCTTATGGACACAATGTTCCTGCTTGTGTGTGTTTACAGGAAGTGTTACAGGAACCATATTACATATTTTATGAGTATGTAAAAAGGAGTTCAAATGTCCTGTGGAAGAGGGAGCTGCTCGTCCACATGAAAAATCTAAACCCGAAGCCACTAAAATGCCTTGTTACTCATGAATTGCTTCAAAATAATTATGATTTATTTTTTCTTTTTTTATACATTAGCATTATTCACATCTAGTGGCTAATATGTCACATAAGCAAATGGAAATAGTCCTGGGCCATGCTGGCCAATCGGAGCAGAAGGTGGGTTTTATCAGAATCTTGAAGGTCCAGTGTGTCAGATTCAAGTGAAACTAATTCCATTCATACTGGAAGATGTTTAATGAGATTTGTAATGATACCATTAGATGTCACTCACTTGAGCTTTAAAGAGACAGGTGTGTTAGACAGAGGCTGAAAAGAGGAGCTGCAGCAATGGATAGGGTATGGGAATAATGTGTTTTCTGACTTTTCAGGTGTTAATGAGTAATAACCAAGATTGAAATTATGAACTTGATGATTAGCATAATATGTCTTTCTTAAATGATGGTAATGACTTTATGACTAAATGACACATTTTTGTTTACGTCCATGACGACATATTCCGACATTTTTAAGACCCAATGAAGAAGGCACATGAGTTTACTTTCCGTTCAGATTAAATGCGACCACCACTTAATGAAACGGAGAAACAGCAAAGGTTGCTAACAGATTTGACTGTCTCAGTCATGATGGCGAGGAAAGCGAGTGGCAGACGAGCACATCATCGGCCATTTTAGTGCCATTTCTATGATATTTCATGAGCCGGCTTCTGATAAAAGGAATACAAACAAGCTCATTGGGGAAATTTAATATGGACCAGATGATTATCTCACCTCTTCAGTGTGGCCTTGAAAAGCTGCAAATGACAACCAAGATTGATGATTCAGTTAACACACAGACTCATGCTCTCAATATTAAATAGGGTCACTCGGTATCTACTTAAAAAGTGTCCTCTGGAGATACTTCAGTGTGAAGTTGAAATGTCCCGTGTCCTTCCACCATTGCACCTGTTTATGCTCCAGGCTGCTGAGGTTTGACTCGCGCATGAAGAGGTCAGTGCACCTTTAAGATGGGTGGATACAGGTAGAGAAAAACATTTGCTATAATCTTCACATTATCTCCCAACCTCCAACTATGACGGATGATTGTGTGCCTCAGATCAGATGAATCACTGCGGCGTGTTGCCGATGTTACCACCGATTTCTCCACTGCCATTGTTTTTACTCGGGCAGACACGAATGTTTATACCTTTCCCCCCCCTCCTGCTTTGACCAATCGGAGTGAGTTTGGACTCACCGCTGGGAACAAGCTCATTCATAAATGTAACTGGGTCATGTCAAGCTCATTTTCTCCAACCCCCCCCACCACTCCCACCCCACCTACCCCCACCCAAATTAGAGCAGTCCTTTAAATGTTAAGTTATTCATCTAATGTAATTTGGGGAGCTTATATTATCCTTGGCCACACTCCTTGGGTGTCGGGTATAGTGCAGATCTATTGGCCTGTAAATGTGTGGGTACTATATGTGTGTTCACAGTCTGCAGTCGATGCATTATCTCCGCCCACACAAGGTAAAAGGGTGTGAACATGAGCATGTGTCTGTGTCTGGTGCCACTTGTAGACACTCACTGAAATCCAGGCATTAAAGGGAATTCAGAGGTTGTATTTGAGAATGCAAATGTTCAAGTCGGCTCCTGTGACCAATTTCAAACTCTTTACCTCTCGCTGATGAATTGCGTAAAGCAGGAAATTCGGGGTTTGTTAATAATGTTTCACTTGGAATGGAATGCACTCTCCCCTCCACTCAGAGCGCTGTTGGTGCATAATCAAAGGTCAAAATCACTGTGATTTCTGTGGAAATCCCCCTGCTCCCCCCTGCTATCTTGCCGTGTACCTTTCTATAGTGTGTTTGAAAACCTAACGCCAAGGAACCAGATCCCTCGTGTAAGCACAGTGTATGTTCCTCTCATTTCTCCCTCCCCTAGTCGAAGCTGGGCTACCTGACCCTGTTCCTCTGCACGCTGCACACCTACCTGTATGGCGGCGACAGGTTCCTCTATCCCTCCACCTACAAGTGGTTCACTCCTCCTGGCTACATGCTCTCCCTGGTCCTACCCTCCGTGTTGTTGGTGCTCAAGCTGCTGCTCCTGCTGCCCTGTGTGGACCGCAGCCTCACCCGCATCCGACAGGGCTGGGAGAGGAGGGACCCGGAGGAAGGCAGCAGGAAAGCACTGCTGGCGTTATAGAGCCGACACAAAGTCGCGGACACGAAGACCGCGCGCTGACCTGTGTCTTGTTACTATAGCTTGGCGTTCATTAAAGGTGCAGTGTGTAAGATTTGGTGACATCGAGAGGTGAAGGTGCATGTTGTATCCATCACCTCACCCTCACCCTTGTGAGCATTGGTAGACTTCAGTCTTCAATTAAACTCAAAGGTTGCTTTGCATGTCCACTCCGGCCCCCCGCAGAGAGGGCCCCCCCCCCCCCCATGTGAGTAGAAATGAATGGGCTCATTTAAGGGTAATGCAGAAAATAGAGCATTAAGGTGATCAGTATGTCATTGTTTTGTAAGTTGTTTTAGAAGTGACACAAATGACCGGAATCTTACACACTGCACCTGATTCTGCTGCTCCATTTGTAAACATGTATACCACAACTTGTATAGTGTTTGAGCTACAGCCATTGGATTTACCACACATATTTTTTAGGTAAATTGTGATTTCTTCTCATTGTCCTTATTTTGCACTATAGTATGATGATATGTTCCTCAAAATATATTTCACTATGACTGCACAACACTGTCTTGTCTCTCTTGTTCTCTCGTGCCATATATAAACACTTCATTCTGTCTGGAGGCTCAGTCAAACTCAGCAGAGTTTTCCCGAGCTGACAGAGAGAGAGAGAGAGAGAGAAAGAGAGCGAGAGAGAGCAAGAGAGAGAGAGAGCTCCGTCTGATCCCTCTCCAGGGTTCATCCCTCTGGCTGATCTGATCCCGTTTTCGAGGGAACTCCGAGCTCATGGGCGTCTTTCGACTCACCACTGGATCACATCACAACACACACACACACACACACACACACACACACACACACACACACACACACACACACACACAGAGGAAAGCACTGTGCAGACTGCTCCATCACAGCGGTCCCCTGCTGAGAGGACATGCGATGTGGCTGTGACAGCGCAGAGTGGCCTCTGTTGTGCTGCAGTAAGTCCTACAACTCAGATAACTGCATGTCAAGCAAACACATCCATGCATGGCTGCATTTAGAAAACAGGTCTCTCTCTCTCTCCCTCTCTCTCTCCCTCTCTCTCTCTCACACACACACACACACACACATATGAGGAAGATGGGGGAGAGCTCAATATAATGAAATAGATTAGTTGACAGTCACAAGAGGCTACTTTTTTTTTTTAATTAGGGAATCCAACAGCTGAACTGTGAGGCTTTAAAGGCATAGTGTGTGAGATTTAATGTCATCTAGTGGTGAGGTTTCATGTTGCTGCTGAATACCCCAGTGGAGGGCCATGGAGGCCTTCAAAGCCTTCTTTGCTGGCCTTTTTGTTAATATATGATGCCATTCATATGTTTTAAATAATTCCAGACTATCTATTCTGCTTCCTTTATGTCAGAGTTTTTAATCCAATCACATTTCAGCCATGATGTGTTCTCAGGAAGAAGAAAACAATCGGTCAACATTGTGTTATTGGATAGCCAAAGACTTATTGTTGGAACTGAAACAGAGTAATTTGACTGTTTTGGATGAAAGACAGCAGAAGGACAAACTTTGAATAAAATATGGATATGGATTCATGTGCTTAGGCCAAAGACGATGAAATATCTTCATGCTTTTCCAATGCAGGGGCTACACAATTAATTTGACTTTGACTCTGATGTAATGACACAATCAACTTTGATTTTAATTTGATTTTAAATGTTACATTTGGATGAAAGCAAGTTAGCAACAGTAGTAAAATAAATGTTTATTCTTTCCTGTTGCAGCTGTTTAGACACACATATTGAATCTTTTCTCAAGTATCACCTTGTCTATTATCTGATAGTCCAGTGCCCTCCAGTTGATCACGTTCCCTGGACTAAACTCATGTTCATCCATGTATCTCCGTATCTCACACTCGCTGAGGACATGGTCCCACATGTGGACGTCCATCATCATGCCAACGAAGGACTGGTTGACATCAAATCCTCCACCATGAGAATCCTGCTCCTGTGTTCAGAGATACATAGTGAGTATAAAAGTTAAAGAAAGAGACACAACAAACCACATGAAGATCATTAACTGTGATGCATAAGAAAGAGTCTGAACCTGTCCTAGGATAATCTTCACGGTTCCTCTGATACTGGATCCAGAGGAGATGAATTTCCTGATGGAGGGTTGTCCGTCCAACCACATCTGCACCAGTCCGCTCTCAGAGTCCCAGGTGGTGCAGATCGAGTGCCACATGTTGGGTCTGTAGTCCATCCCTCTGTATTCTACCCTCTGATCCCTGACGTGAGGCCTTAACTCACCGTTTGCCTGATCCCAAAAAATCAGGAAGTCATTGCTGCTGCTGGGTGTGGACAGAGAGAAGAAGCCATGGTCTCTTTTGAGGTCAGTAAAGGACCTGTGGTGAATGTAAAAAGACACAATGAGCCGCCATTATAGGCACAATACATTTTACAATCAGGGAAGCAGAGAGATTTGTATTGTGTTTCAATGCCACCTGTGGCAGACGGTGACAGCACTGAGTTCACGTGGTGATATGTTCAACTTCACATAAGCTCTGTTGGTTTGTTGTGGGAAGGTGAACATTGAACCTGACAGATCTGGAAAGAAAGAAAGAGAAACATGTTTATGTAGAAAATGTTATTCGGTGGTCAGCAGTTTTTGTCTGACGTTGAAATGAAGAAAAAAGAAAAATCACTGTTATGAGGGAGTACCTCCCGAAATAGGATAGTTACCAATAAGAAATACAGAAAAAGGAAAATACATCTATTTTATGCCGAGATTAAAAACACAGAAGTAAAAAAAAAGATCTTTGCTCCAACTTGATATGGACATTTCATGTGTCCTGTGTGACCTTGAAGCTCTCTGATGGATTTCTTTGTGTTGTGATTTAGAAAATAACGTCTCCACTGGAACCGTGTGCTTCTTTATTAACAGTGTTGTTTGACACAGGCAAGAATTAAAGGGACATTTCTACCATGTCGCAACTGACGAGAACAAACAAGAACTACTGCAAACAAATAAAGTAAATGAGGGAAAAATCTAAATTTAAGAAACAAACTCTTGTTTGTAATTTGATATTAGATTAATATAAAAAGATTATTGTTTAATATTCTTTTAAACACATTTATAATGCATACATACACATATTGGTTTATCTCTCTTTAGGCCAGTAAACAAACTGATTCATGTTACATAAACATGAAATATCAAACTCAGTCTGATCTGGTCATTCTTGTGTAATACAAACAAAGCATACATTCCAATGGCAGCACATCTCCCCTCTGACTCACATGTTCCTTTATATAAACTATTTAAATGTGAACTCATTCTGTAAATCATCTTTTACCTTCAACGCCTGCAACACCAGCGGTCAGCATCATCAACACCAGCAGAACAGCCATCTGATACAAAGACAAGACATTTCATTTCAGCTTTGCTCTAATCTGACTCAACACAAGCATTAAAAAGTGAATTCAGTTGTTGATCTTACCTTGAAAGAAGACTCAGGATCAAGAATGAAGCAGTAAACATGAGTGGACTTGCCAGTAATCTCTGCTTCCTCTTTTCACTGTTCACGTGCGTCCGTTTGTTTCCTGTTCCACTTCCATTTTTCTTGGCCAGATATTTCCGGTGATGTAAGAACCCGCAGAGCTTTCTGCTGAATCAACAGAATCCCACGTCCCCACCCTGTCCTGAAGAGTCCCCACATACACCATCATCTTCTTCAGCAGAGGCATCGACATCAACCTAATATATTACCCAGCGTCAGGGCTGACTTTAGGCCATCCCTGTGGAGCCAATTGGCCCCGCCCACTTGAATTGACTTTTGAATCCTAAAATTCCCACTACTTTAAATGCACGTTCCAAAATTTGTGAGTTGAAGTCCAGTTTGTCCAATTGTGTCACCCTGGCTGGAACAGACTCCCCAGCTTCCTGCCTGCTACAGTTTGCCTGCTCTGATTGATTCGCTCTGGCATCCCCAACTCATAATCTGATTGGTCAAAGCAACAGCCTCATTGCTATCTATTTAATGCTGCATGTATCTTCCATGTTGATTTAGAAGGCTCAAGACAGCTTTCATTTCCCCATGGCATCACATGAGGACTGAGATATGATTGGATAAAAACTCTTCACTTAAAGATACAGGACTGGAAGCAGTGCAACCATGAGACGGGCTATGGAATGAAGAGAATAGCTTGTGGGGGATTATTAAAAACATATCAATGGAATGATTTATTCATATAGAAAATAATATGTTGTGATCAGGCCAGCAGAGAAATGAGTGTAGATGAACGTGGTAATAAAACTTTCCAGGGTAAAATTCACACAAGCACTTTACATGAAATGTCATTTGATTCATTTATTTTCTTTTTCTTGTTCATGCAAATGTTCTTTACATCAAACTTTATTGAGTGATCGCGTGAGAAGATTTGTAATAAAAACAATGAGGAAATAGTTATGATAATAACACCCGGATTATGAATGAAAGTCTCATTTAAAGTTGAGAGCTATAAAGACTTTTGTGAAGATACATTTATTTGCAAAAAGATGAAGAAGCTGAAATGTCTTAATACTCGTGAAAAAGCAGCCTAATATATATTTTCTAATGCAGGGGCCACAAAGTGATTTTGACTTTGGCTCTGATGTAATGACACAATAAACTTAGATCTCAATCTAATTTCACTGCCGGTACATTTTATATTTTGGCCCTTGTTATTCAAAAACATTTATATTGTACATAAAAGCAAGTTAGCAAGAGTAGTAAAATACACATTTTATTCTTTCTTCCATCAGCTGTTTAGAGACACTCTGAAAATCGTTTCTCAAGTATCACCATGTCCACTGTCTGATAGTCCAGTGCCTTCCAGTTGATCATGTTCCCTGGAGTGAACTGATATTCAGCGTTATAGTTGTATATCTCACACTCGCTGAGGATGTAGTCCCACATGTGGACGTCCGTCATCATGCCAATGAAGGACTGGTTGATATCAAAGTCTCCACCATAAGAATCTTGCTCCTGTGTTCAGAAATACATAGTGAGTATAAAAGTTAAAGAAAGAGACAAACTACGTGAAGATTGTTGACTGTGATGCATAAGAAGGAGTCTGAACCTGTCCTAGAACAACTATCGTGGTTCCTCCGATTGTGGATCCAGAGGAGATGAATTTCTTGACACGAGGACGTCCATCAAACCACAGCTGCATCAGTCCGGTCTTAGAGTCCCAAGTGGTGCAGATCGAGTGCCACATGTTGGGTTTGTAGTCCGTCACTCTGTATTCTACCTTCTGATCCCTGACAAAAGACTCCAACATACCAGTTGCCTGATTCCAAAAAATCAGGACTTCATTATTGGCTCTGGGCGTGGACAGAGAGAAGAGGGCGTGGTCTCTTTCGAGGTCAGTAAAGGACCTGTGGTGAATTTGAAGAGATATTTAAATTTATTTTTTACAATCAGAGATATTTGTAGTGTGTTTCAATGCTACCTGTGGCAGACGGTGTAAGCACCGAAATCACGTGGTGATATGTCCAACTTCACATGAGCTCTGTTGGTTTTCTGTGGGAAGGTGAACATTGAACCTGACAGATCTAGAAAGAGAGAAGATTTATTTGAACATCAGATATTTGGTTTTAAAGGTGCAGTGTGTAAGATTCGGGGACCTCTAGAGATGAAACTGTAACCATCACCTCACCCTCACCCTTCTGAGCATAGAGAGGACCCACTCCTCGTGTAAATATACATTAATGGGCTTATTTAAGGATAATGGGGGGGGGGGGGGAATAAAACATTTAGATGATTATAAATTCATGAAAATTTCCGTATGTAATTGTTTTATCATATTTTTAGAAGTGACAAAAAATGACCAAAATCTTACAATCTCTGTACCATTAAGATCAATATATATGACATACATGAATTACATCCACAAACATATGATACACGTATCGGTTTGTCTCTCTTTGGGAAAGTAACCAAACTGATTCATGTCACTTTAGCTTGAGAAGTCGAACTCAGTCGGATCTGTATTTCTGAACGAGTCATTTCCAAAATCCATCTGACGTGAGTTAAAGCCCTGAGTCTCTTCCTTGTATACATGTAAACGAAGTACATTTCTTCGTCAACAAATCTACAACACAGTCTGACTCACATGTTCTTATATATGAGTTATTAGAACGTTGACTCATTCTGTAAATCATCTTTTACCTTCAGCGCCTACAACAGCGGCGGTCAGCATCATCAACACCAGCAGAACAGCCATCTGATACAAAGACAAGGCATTTCATTCCAGCTTTGCTCTAATCTGACTCAACACAAATATTACAAGCTCATTCCATGTCAGGTTGCAGTTGTAGATCCTACCCTGAAAGAAGTCGCAGGATCAAGTATGAAGCTGTAAACAAGGGTGGCCTTTTATTCAGTCACTCCCTCCCCACAACATCACTGTACATGTTGTTGCGCGTCTTTGTTTCCTGATCTATATCTACTTGTAACCTCCTTTGCGGCACATTCCTGAGATGTAAGAACACGCAGAGCTTTCTGCTGACTCAGCAGAATCCCACCGATGTTGACGTCGTTCTGATTTGAATAAGTGCAACTTCATCATTCATTATGGCCCCTAAATGAAATTAGAATTATAGCTGCCAGATACAGCAGTGCCTCGGGGGTCAGGGTGGTTGTCATCGAACCAAAACATTGATCCCGGTGTTTCCCAAATCCATACATGCAGAGAAGTCAATCAATCAATCAATCAATTAAATCAAATCAGCCCACAATCACAATGACGTCCTCTGTCCTTAGACACTCCGCAAAACTAAGGAAAAACAACCAGGTACTAGTTCGAAACCTCAGATAAAGCCGCATGTAAGGGATCCACCTCCAGTTATATACATCTCACATGAAACAAGGAACAATGATATAGACAGCATGAATGGAGATCTATGAGTTCAATTAAGGTCAAAGGTCGCCATCAACTGCCACAACGACTTGATCCGTGGAACCACCACGATTCAGCGCCAGTTCAGTCACAGACCATGAGCCGCCGTCACGATCCATCGCCAGCATCCAAGTCTTATCCTTTCAACCTTCCACCATCACAACCCAGGACGTAGCACCAGCAGCAGTGGAACTGGAAAACAATGGAGTCCAGGGACACTGGAAAATCAGATGGATCTGTGACATGAAGATGTGGTGTGCATCAACAGGATGGGTTGTGTTGTGGTAGAAAACAGGGGAAAGTGAGGAGGTGAGGAAGCATGAAGCTCCAGTCATGTGTCATTCAACCCCTGAGATTCTAGGCCTATGGCAGCAGAACTGAGAGCTGGACCAGGGAGGACCCGAGTCCACAAAGGGGAAGGTTTGAAGGCCTACTTTTAAATGTGGAGCGTGAGTCCGACTCCCGAACAGAGTGAGGGATCTTGTTCCAGAGGGGCGGGGCTTGATAACACCGAACGATGTCAACGAGCTCGGGATTCTGTTGATTCAGCAGAAAGCTCTGCGGGTTCTTACATCACAGGGATGTCTGACCAAGAAAAATGGACGTGGATCAGGAAGCAAACTGACGCACGTGAACAGTGAAAAGAGGAAGCAGAGATTACTGGCAAGTCCACTCATGTTTACTGCTTCATTCTTGATCCTGAGTCTTCTTTCAAGGTAAGATCAACAACTGAATTCACTTTTTAATGTTTGTGTTGAATCAGATTAGAGCAAAGCTGAAGTGAAATGTCTTGTCTCTGTATCAGATGGCTGTTCTGCTTGTGTTGATGATGCTGACCGCCGGTGTTGCAGGCGTTGAAGGTAAAAGATGATTTACAGAATGAGTTCACGTTTAAATAGTTTATATAAAGGAACATGTGAGTCAGAGGGGAGATGTGTTGGCTTTCAACCCAACATGAGACTCTGCTCTTGTTTTAGTGTTTTGTTGTTTTAACATTATTATCTATTATCTTTTATTTGTTCTTATATTGTTTTTTAAAATTTATATTTGATGTCTTATGTTCTACTTCTGTTTATGTACAGCACTTTGTCCAACTGTGGCTGTTTAAAAGCGCTTTATAAATAAAGTTGATATAATATGATATATTGGAATGTACTTTGAACTACTGATCTGACTGAGTTTGATATTTCATGATAACGTAGCAAGAATCTGTTTGCTTTCTGGCCCAAAGATAAGCCAATATGTCTTTGTATTTCAATGTGTGTTTATCATATATGTGTGTATGATTTACTTTTTGAATATTTATGAATGTAATATCAAAGTACAAATAAGAGTTTGTTTCTGAAATTCAGACTTATCGTTTATTTATATTGATTTGTTCGCTTTGTGGATAGTTCATGTTTGTTCTCGTCAGTTGCGACATGGTAGAAATGTCCCTTTAATTCTTGCCTGTGTCAAACAACTCTGTTCATTAAGAAACACATGGTTCCAGTGGAGACATTATTTTGTAAATTACACAAACACAACACAAAGAAAACCATCATAGAGCTTCAAGGTCACACAAGATACAAGAAATGTCCATATCAAAGCCTTTTTTAAACTTTTGTGTTTTTAATCCGTACATAAAATCGCAAGATTAACATACAGTAAGTAAATTTGTTATTTGATTAATTTGGTAAACAGTTAGTGGGAAAAAAAGTATTTACTTTTATAATGACAATTGTCCTATTTGGATCCTCTTTTAGAACAGTGAAGGTTTTTTGTTTTGTTCTTGTTTTTTCATTTTTAACTGCATAACATTGTCTTTCTTTCTTTTAAGATCTGTCAGGTTCAATGTTCACCTTCCCACAACAAACCAACAGAGCTCATGTGAAGTTGAACATATCACCACGTGAAATCAATACTTTCACCACCTGTCACAGGTAGCTTGAAAGACATTACAAATCTCTGTTTCCCGGATTATGAAATGTATTGTGCCTATAATGGCGGCTCATTGTGTCTTTTTACATTCACCACAGGTCCTTTACTGACCTCAAAAGAGACCATGGCCTCTTCTCTCTGTCCACAACCAGCGCTAGTAATGACTTCCTGATTTTTTGGGATCAGGCGAATGGTGAGTTGGAGCCGCACATCAGGGATCAGAAGGTAGAATACAGAGGGATGGACTACAAACCCAACATGTGGCACTCGATCTGCACCACCTGGGACTCTAAGAGCGGACTGGTGCAGATGTGGTTGGACGGACAACCCTCCATCAGGAAATTCATCTCCTCTGGATCCAGTATCAGAGGAACCATGAAGATTATCCTAGGACAGGTTCAGACTCTTTCTTATGCATCACAGTTAATGATCTTCATGTGGTTTGTTGTGTCTCTTTCTTTAACTTTTATACTCACTATGTATCTCTGAACACAGGAGCAGGATTCTCATGGTGGAGGATTTGATGTCAACCAGTCCTTCGTTGGCATGATGATGGACGTCCACATGTGGGACTATGTCCTCAGCGAGTGTGAGATACGGAGATATGTGGATGAACGTGAGTTTAGTCCAGGGAACGTGATCAACTGGAGGGCACTGGACTATCAGATAGTAGACAAGGTGATACTTGAGAAAAGATTGGAACAGTGTCGCTAAACAGCTGAATCAAGAAAGTATACAATTCTTATTTTACTACTCTTGCTAACTTGCTTTTATGGAAAATGTAGTTTCTTGTGTCATTACATCAGAGCCAAAATCCAAATAGCTGTATGGTCCCCGCATTAGAAAAGCATGAAGATCTTCCAGCTTCTTTGGCACAGCAGCACAAAATGTATTGTTTTTTTATTTCAAAGTGCTCCGTACAATCATTTAATAAAGTATGTTTCTAAAAAGATCTGCAAACCAAAAAATTATAGAGGAAATAAAAGAAAATAATCAAATGACATGTGATGTAAAGAGAGTTTTATTGCACGGTTCATCTACACCAAGATTTGATCCTGCCTGGGTCAACTGACCTATAATAAATATGGAGGACACATTTCTAGCTCCTCCCACAGAAATGACCAGCTGGGCCAGTCTCCAATGATTGATCATCTGCTGCCAACTAATACAGGAAGTGTCTACCGTCCATTTAGGTATCAGATTGTGACAGTGACGTCAGCTCAAACAGAAACTGGGATGAAAACTGCAGATGAGGCCTTTAAGCAGCATTTTTGAAAATGAATTTTCCCAGATAAAGCGCTATCTGCTGGATGTAGCTGCAGAGGTCTGAGACACCTCCCACATACACAGAACATGTACACATCCATCAAAGGACAGGAAATCATGGAACAAGCCTATGACAACTTTAAGTTCCCTCACATCTCCCACACTTTTTTAGAATTAATCACTCATAATTAGATAGAAGTGACAAGCAAATTACCGAAATCTTACACACTGCACCTTTAAGATAACAAAATGAAAACAGAAAATAAACATTAAAAACGATCAATGGCTGATCAGGATGTAGCGACTGAGTGGTCAACAAGGATCTTAGGTTCCATGTATTTGAAGGGAGAGAGGATGAATAAGGATGGAGTTGATCAGTAATGGGGTCAGGAGGAGCAAAGTGTGACTTCCCAACTGGAATCTGTAAGTGACTGGGAGCCAGTGGAGGGAACAGAGTGGAGGTGTGATGGAGGAACATCTTTTTCGACATAGTGAATCGCATTCTGCGCGAGGTCGAGAGAAGACTGAGGAGAGCTGTGAATTGCTATAGTCAATATAGGATGAAATATGAGCATGAATAAGTACATCTTATTCAGTGGTCTCCCATGAAATCTCAAAAGGCAGGACTCCCAGTGTCACGAAGGATCAAGGTAGTAAAACTCTCTCAAGCAGCAACAATCAAAACCTCTGTCTTGTCAGTGTTGAGCCGAAGGTCGAGTTTTGCTTTTACTTGCAAATTTCTACACACTTTGGGACTACCTCATCCCATCTTATCTCATCTCATCAAATCTCATAGCTAACCTTAATCCTAACCCTTAAAAACCTCACTTATTTCAAATTAGAGGTAGTGGCATATCATCCACACATAGATGACAATCAATACAAAACCTATGAATAACTTGTCCCAAAGACAACAAATCAATGGAAAATAGTAGTGATCCAAGTACAGAGCCCTGTGGGACACCATAGGAAAATGGTCAGGAGTTAGATACGATGTCTACAATTGATAAAGTAAAAGTTCTGACAGCAAGATGAGAGGAGAGCTAATGTGACGCTCTGCCCGATGAACCCACTCAGTGTTAAAAGCAAAGGGTTGGGCTGGCTGTACAGACATAAACGTATTTTCAAACCACACTCACTTGTGGACGTACTTTAGGATTCTGCCATTTTGCCAGCGTAACAATGAGAGGGACACAAAAGTGCCAAAGCTTCACATACATATTTCATATGTCATTATGTAATTTATGATAAAGCCTATATATTCTAACTTGACAATCCGTTACCGTTTGTGTTCTTTATTGTAAACCTCAGTGAGATCCACATGTGAGGGATCCACTCTCGGAACTGACAGACCTTATCAGTAAAGTTCTCTCTCTGCTCTTCGATATTCATGTGTTTGTTCTGCTGATGAATCCTGGACCAACCATGATCTTTTTTCCTCAAACACAATTTCCACTGGTTATTTATGGCGCTATCGAGTTGACCCTTCATGGCTGCACACACCTAATCTTATTATGGGCTTCAAGGTTGTCTCCGGGAGTGTAATTAAACATGAGTGGGGATGATGATGGTAAGTTAGCTTGTTTCACAGCTTTTCCACACGTTGATACATGTTAATTTGCTCCCAAGGCGCTAGCACTATCTGATTTATACATCAGTGTGCACACACACACCCACACACACGCACACGTACACACACACACACACACACATACGGAAACAGCAGGAAACAGGCTTAAATGAACTGCAGGCTCTTTGGTAATGTGAGAATAACACATAGTGAGAGGGTGTAGGGGACTGTAGAATACAGATTGTGCGCGTAGATAATGTTGTTAGATGTGAGATAACACATCTCTGATTAAATGCTTTGGGCTTTGGGCTAAGAAAGAGCAGCGCACTTCCTCTGTAGCACCGGACTGTATCGTAACATCGGCTGTTACATCCTCCTCCCCAATATCCCCGGCTGCGTCGTCTCCACCGTCTGATTGATTTCACTAATGCCCACACCAACACTTGCTGCGTTCCCGCACCTGCCGTTCTGCACACTACTTTTCCCCATTGACTCCCAGTCACAGCTGCTCCTCATGTGCCACCTGAACGCACCGTATTTACTCAGTGCTTGTCGTCTCTGTGCAGCCTAGACGGTGAGCGCTTGTGTAGCTTAATATCTTCACTATGTTACACTCCATCTGCTATATTCTACCATAATCAGCCACTAATTAGATCTGCAGTTAAATGAATCATTTGTGTGTGTGTGTGTGTGTGTGCATGTGTGTGTGTGTACATGACTCATTGTCCTCCTTTCTTGTCATGTTGTTAAATGTACAGAAAGTTAATCTTTTCAGCCAACAACACCTGCTGCTTCTCGCTTGCTGATCAAATAGATATCTTTATCATATTATATACACATCACACATTTACTCAGGGTTCTTCTATGATCACATGTCCGAAGATGGTGATGGAAGTTGTGGTAATGTCACAGGAAATATCAATGATGATGTTATTAAAAGCAGAAAAATGATATATACATATGACACTATCATTCATATGTTTGTATGAGTAAGTAATTACCAAAATATATTCATTTCCTGTTCATTATTTCAGGATAAGACCTTAACATATTTTTAAAGTCGGTCATATTTGACAAAGCAGAGCACTGTTTTACTGATATCTGAAGGGTTCGGGACCATCACTCTTCCCATATACTTGGAAAGCAGGGGTGGATTTACCCAAAAATGTCACTCAATCCTACACACTGAACCTTTAATGTGTATAAAACGATTCACATGATCCAGAGTCAGAGCAGCAGTTGAACAGTTATCAACTCTCAGCCGTACATTCAAATATTCATCCAAATGTATATTTCACAGCTGGAGCATAGAGGACAAATAGGTCAGAGGTCAAATACTGACCTGCAGTGTGGGGATGAAATGAATGAACTAGATAATACGGAATATTGCTGAACCTTTAAAGTTCAGCAATAGACTTTCCAGTGGTTGAAAACCTCCCGTCTCTGTCTTGACTTCATTGTGTCTGTGTGAGGCTCCTCCCTCTTTCCTCTCAGTCAGCCGTCCCGTGCAGAGAGGACACAATGTTTCCCTCTGACAGAACAGGAAGACCAATGATGATGTTAATGATACAAGATCAGGAAGAAGCCTGGATAACAATCTAATAGAAGAGGGAAGAAAGAAGAAAATAAAGTGAATAAAACAAACATGACCCATATAAAGGTCAATAAACTATGCCGATGTATCAATGCAGATAAATCCGAGTTGAATGATTTAGTGTAATATGGGGAAATCTTCGTGGATCAGTTTTCATTTGAATGACGACTTTTGAGACTTTTTGTCGCATATCTATCTCCAGACAGATGTGAGGGGAAAAGTATGCTGCATTTAAGTGCAAGTGGAAAACTGGGACATCCTGACTCTCAAGTGTAATTTCAAAGTATTTTTTTCTGACTTGACAGAAAAACTCTTCTCCCATTGTATAGAGCGCTTAACATGTCATAGACTCGGTGGCCTATTAATATAAATAGTCTGTGTCTGGATTGGTTTTCACCAAAGTAGTTACTAAATTATTAGTCATATAGAACTATTTATTATTATCACAATAATTAATTAATTGAGACACGTTCCCTCGTCCTTGCAAGTTGAGCAGCGCTATATTATTGGTAAAATATAACAGCTGCAACAATAAGTCTTTTTTTCCCTGAATAATAATTATCTTTTAAATGCAACATATAAATGCAAAGGCAGCCATGACCCAGAGAGAGGACACTTGTGTCACTTTTCTGACAGAACAGAAAATATTACTCTCTTCACTGATGAAATCAAGGGCAACTCCGGAAGTTTCAGGGCCCCATCAACAATGGAACTCATTTTCATTCAGCCACAACACACGCTCTATAATCCCCAGCATGTTTCTGAAGCATCATCTGGCAGTCAGTCTTCTTGTGATGCTCCTTCATGTCAGAAACAAAGCTCCACATTTTGAATTCAATCTGTTGAGTTTCACTTCAGTCAAGCTTCATGATTTCAGCCTATGAAGACTCTGGGAACCGCCTCAGTTCCTGCTTCAACGTGCACAAAGCCCCATCACGCCCCCCCCCCTGCATCTCTCTCTGAAAAACGCCTGCTGGGTTCAAAATAGGACAAAAAAATCCGAGCCAATCATACTTCAAAAAGTAATCATGCGTTGCCAAACAGTATCGGAGTCAGAAACACATTTAATTTGTGATTACAGTAAACGACTTCACAGAACAGTGAAGCTGCGGGGGTCAGAGCTCGAGGAACACCTGCATTACAGGGGAGAAAATTGGAAAAGCAATGTCAGATGAATGTGACGGAGAATTGTTTTTTAATTCAAACGTTTTTACAATAACAGTTTTGCATTTATTGAACGGTCCTGACTGTGTTCACTTGTTGAAAGTAAACATTAATCCAGCTGGTGGCTTTATTAGCTCCAACCAGACTTGGGGAGTTTAATACCAGGATTTTAAGGAATGTGTAAGGTGGCTTATAACTACATATATTATCTCAACTTTTAATGGTTTCTTCCCTCAACTTTTTACAACTCAAGATAATTATGTCCTTTGATTTGTTTTGGTGGTCTTGTTCGTACCCATAAAGCTAGAGTGTGGGAGTATGTGAAGTGGTGTAGTTCCATGTTGCATCTGAATATCCCTCACCTCTCCCTTTCCCTCCGAGTGTGGAGGACAGGCGTGTCAAACATACGGCCTGCGGGCCAGAACCGGCCCGTTACAGGGTCTGATCCAGCCCTTGGGATGGGAAGTGGCAAAGTGTAAAAAATGTTTTACTTGGTTATATGGAGAAGAGACAGAGAGCCCTCAGTTACCAATACTAACTAAAGGTTTGTCCATTATGGGTTACTGTAAAAACATGGTGGTGCAACATGGCGGCCACTGTACTGAGGAACTGCTCCCAATGTTAAGTGAGGGGGCAGTGTGTGAGATTCAGTCATTTTTGTCACTTCTAGAAATATTTTAAAAACAATTTTATACTGACATTTACATGAATATATAATCACTTTCCATTACACTTAAATGAGCCCATTAATGCATATTTACACGAGGAGCAGTCCTCTCTACGGGGGCCGCCATGTTTTTACAGTAGCATAGATTGGAGGTACTAAACATCTTTTGAGTTTTAATGACTTAACTGAAGTTGACCATAGGTTCTCCTGCATGCCCAGAAGGGTGAGGGTGACGTGATGGACACAGCATGTAACTTCACCTCTAGATGTCACCAAATCTCACACACCGCACCTTTAAAATAAAAGGCTCATTTTTGCGTCCATATCAGCAAATATAGATTAGTTCAACCCACTCCTATGCGCTGGACCATGGACCACGTCTAAAACCTGCAATTTCTTTTGAAGATGTATCTGCAGTGTTTGCATTAAAATGCAAATGTAAACACTCAGCTAAGGAAATATCGGTCTCATCTGGGTAATAGGTGAATTTATATGTGTTACGATCCTGCTCTCTCTCTCTCACCCTCTCTCTCTCACATTCACTACACCCTCAGCTCATCAATCAATCACCAGCCACACCACCTCCCCACAGCTGCACCTCCTCAGCGCAATCACCACACACCCTACTTAAGCCCCAGCCATACTCACACACTCTGCCACCACACATAATGTCTCGTACTCACTCACCAGCACTCGCCACCTCGCCTGCTCGATACCGACCCCTGCCTGTTCCTCACCTGCTCCTGTCTCCTGCACTTGCTAACCTGAAATCTGTTTCCGTACCTGACTGCGAACTTCGTCTGATCCCGATTGCTCGTGTTACAACTCCAGTAAAACTTGCAAACCTTACGACCTTGTCCCGCTTGTTTGTACTGCGTTGGGGTCCAAACCACACCCGTTCCAGTTTTATCACATGGACATTTTCCATGGTGTTCTGTTTCCTCGTCGCTTACCGATTGGGGAAAACTTTTGAATCCAACACAGGTACCCCAGAGTCACGGCCCTGTAATCAGTTATTTACATTCAGCTACATGCCACGGTCTCCAGGTCTGCGAGGACCAATAGCACTTTATGGGTCATTGATATGTGTGGCAGCTCATTAGATTCACCCGTGTTCATTTGCTACTCTTTCATCAGCTTTACCAAGTTCCCCTGTAAAGTAAGAGCAACGCCTGCTCACAAGGCACTGGTGATGCTGCGGGCGTCTTGCAAAGCCCCGGAGATCCTCTTGATAAATTAGGCTGCATGATAAGAGCTGCAGAAGTAACTCCGCTCACCCTAAATATCTCTCTTTTGACATTCCTGCTGAATCAATTAAGTGGTATGTGCTCCGTGAGAACTCCGGAGAAGCCTCCCGTGGAATCCTGCCTGCTTCCTGATGTAACGGAGGGCAACTTTTACCTCAACAGCCTGGTGAGACAGAGTTTGAACATATTGTCGAGGTCTAATCCGCAGGACAATGATGCCATTTGTCCTCGTGGTGTCCGAGGCCAAGGTGCATGTGCCCCCTGCTGTGCGAGGTAAATGCAAACTCAAAGGCTTTCTGATCTGTACAAAAAAAACCTACTATGTGAGATTTGCCATGAGGTGAAAGATTTGAATTTATTTCAGGGCTCAGAGTTTTTCTTTGAACTCGCAGTGCGTTCGTGGAAGGTTGTTACAATTGAATTCAACAGTAAATCAAATTGTTCATGGGAAATTATAATTTTTGGATTACAAAAATGTAAGATTAAAGAAGGGTTTTTCCTGCATCTTTTATCATGAGCTATTATGATAATGTACGAGTTACGAACAAAAATCTTTTTGTCATTTTTTTGTAAATATTATAACTTTACAATCTATATAACAAACTATATATATATGTGTGTGTGAGTGTATATATATGTGTGTGTATGTGTGTGTGTGTAATTATTATTATTACTAATACATTACCCGTAAATGAGCCCATTAATCTATATTTATTTATTTTTT
>JAFBJT010002483.1:166005-180419 GCA_016785325.1 Chascanopsetta lugubris | reverse complement strand
GGTGGGGGGGGGGGGGGGGGTGGTGGGGGGGGGGGGTTGTCCTTTGGAGGGTTCCCCAATAAAGTGAGCAATTGTTTGGAGGAGGTTGGCTGACCGCAACACAAGAGGAAGAAGAAGTGACGGCCCTGTTCATTGTGACCCGGTGCACTTGTTAAAGGTGCAAGTGTGAACGATTTGGTGAAGTTGAAGTTGCATATTGTGTTCATCATCTGACCCTTCCCTTCTGAGCATGCAGGAGAACCTATGGTGGCCCGCAGTTGTCATTAGAGCTCAAAAGATGTTTTGGTGCGTCCACTCTGGGCTATTGTAAAAACATGGCGGCCTCCATAGGGTGGACCCGCCCCTGGTTTAGATACACATCAAAGGGCTAATTTTAGGGTTATGTAAAACATAAGTCATACATTGGGGGGATTGTACATTTGTAGAAATGTGTATGGAATTGTGTTGTAATTCTATTTCTGTAAATAGAAGTGACAAAGATGACCAAAATCGTACACACTGCGCCTTTAATGAGCCACTGACTGAACAAAATCAGCCCGGGAAGGGCCCTGTTGACCATTGAGAAGATGTGTCTCACAAAGCAGGTAGGAAAAGCTGTAGAGGCCTTCAGCTATCGACCAAACCCAGAAGACTTTAAGTTTGTCCATTCGGGGCTACTGTAAAAACATGGTGGTAACTCTTGGCAGCGTCCATAGGACCGTCTCCCCGTGTGTAAGGATTTAATTTGATCAAAACAAAACCTCGTACGTTCAAATGATTATACACTATTGAATGAATCATTCCGATAATTTTGCATGGAGTTGTTGACAATAGATTATTTTTCCTTACTGCTTTCTGTTTGTTCCTCAAAGGTCGGCTGATCCCCGGTGTAGTTACCTAACAAACGCAGTGGGGTGTGTTCATGCCACTGCCTCTGCTGTGTCACTCTTCTGACTCCGTACCAATATTTATATGCTGTCGACCAGTTGAGAGCCTGTACTGCATCAGTCGAACATACACATCAGAGGCTAATACGCTTTCCCATATGCTCATGATGTAAATATACAAAAAGGACTCAACAATCTTCTACATTCAGGTGATTTATTACACATAAAAACATGCATGTATTTGTTTTTCATTACGCTCTTGAAAATGCAAATACTTTTCCATAGGGGTCACACGCTGCAGCTTTAGGAAATCTATGGGCTATAGGAGCAAAGTATTTATACTCTTTCATTCCACACCCCTGTTGAAGAGTATTTCTCAAAATATACTGTGCTCATCACACTTTTGGTTTTGAGAGGGCATTTGTGAACGCCACTCCACTTTGTTTTCCTGGTTTTTAAAACAAGTTATGACCAATGTCAGCACTGTAAACGTTTGAGAATACACAGTGCCTGAAAACATGCACAGGTAGAATGTAATCTTCAGTTCAGCTTGTTTTAAGGGCCACAAAACATTGCAACACATTCCCTGTTCACAATAATACAAAGTCTGTGTCATGTTATGCCTCCTGCTTGTTCCTCGATTACTTGACGTGTTGCACTGACTTTGCAGAGGTACTTTATAAGTAATTTCAGTAGATTAAAAGTACCATTTCAGCCTGTTATATCAAGTGGGTGATGCCATATATTGCCTCCGTTTGACAACAAGGCCACAAAGGTGTAACATTCGTAGACAGAGAAAGGGAAAACAAGCCAGATCATCATCTAATCTGACTTTATGTGCAAACGTCTCAAGAAAGCGCCTCCTTATATATGATCCAAAGTGCCGTTATTTTTGGGCGCGTGTCCAAATCAATTTCTTTATTGGCTGCGTGTGGTGTCTGCACAAAGTTGCATAACTGTTCAAAATTTATGACAGTGAGAACTATCAGCGCTTGGCTGTGGTGTGCCTTGAATGTCGATCAGCATTCTCGCCGCAAATGTGATGGGAGGAGCAACTTAACCACTGATGCACCTGCTGAGATTTTCTTTATGGGTCGGGGCTTTATACAGAGTCTGTCCTGTCAGCGTCCATATAGAAATACATTGGACAGATGCAGAGCTATTGAAGTCTATAGGCTGGAATGGATGGTGAGGGAAATGTCTGATTTAATCTTGCTACAGGGATTAATTGATATGGTGTGTTGTATTTTCAGGTGCACTCAACCTTATTGCTGTAATTACTATTGGATTAAAAGTCCTCTTTCTTATTTTCATTCGTCTCGGTGCAGCTTTCAGATTTAAGGCAAAGTCAAGCACAGTCAGCAGCCTTTCTGTAGTCTATTGAATGAAAGGCACAATCTGGAAAACCGCTGATATTTCACTCAATTGGCAACCCTACGGTGGAGCACTTAGCACATGCATGGCTCTCAGCATGCCAACCTCTAAGTGTGGTCACACTCAAAGCAGTATGACATGTGGGCTGCCGCTGCACACTGTCTATAACATGCTACAGTTGAGCCTTTTTTACACCCTACCATTCATAACCAACGAGGAATTCTCTTTTACTTGCCCTTACCCATTATATCCTGCTTTCTTTCATTTCGTTATGTTGTGGTCACATCTCTGTGTACATGGCAACCGCTCGAGCTGTGGTTTCTTTCACCCCCTCAGCGCCAGTCCTGCTATTTCAGGTCCATGCTCAGTAAGCATAGGCATGACAGGGCATGAACCCTGCAAGACGACGGGCTGCCAAAAATCTGCTGACTGCAAATATTGTGCATAATTCCACTTACACAAGCTATAAGCTATACTCGTCTCTCTCAGACAGACATGTGTGCTTGGTCTTGTGAAAAATCATAAAGCTCTTAAAATGCTCCCCCATTCTCCACCAGTTTCTGATTGAAATACTGCACGCTTGGCAGCGATCACCCCAGAGATTCATTGCATAACCAAAGCTGGAGTCTCGGTTTGCATCATGTGCACTTCTCCTCAAGTACAAATACATCGAAAGTTATGTATTCTCCCTTGCTGCTGCTAGTATACATATATTATCATTCAAGTGCTAAAGTGGCAGAGATATCCTGTTAGCTGGTATTAGTGGTAAAAGAGCTTGCGGTCGTGCTCTAGGCAGCATTCCTTTGGGTCTTGCGTCAGCCAACAGTCATTCAGCACTGGTTGGTCTAGGCCTATACACTGTTAATACCCCCTCCCTGATGTCATGACACCATTAACCCAAGCCTGCTGAGGGGCTATAGCATAGTTCATCTAAGTCGACCGTCTGCCTGAACCTAATAGCACAGAAACCTCACCAAATACTAAACCGGGCCATCAGTGATCAATAATCCGGTGACGTCAGAGGTCGCTGTTTGTTTACTTGCTAAAGGTTAAGTCCGAACTCTGTTGCATAATGAGTTGCTCTTAAAGTTGCCCTTTCCCCCCCAATGCAGTCCATAATTTAGAAATTTGTTTTCCTTTGAATCAACCTTAAGAAGAAAGAAAAGATCGAAGGCTCTTGGGACCCAAAGTTAAAGATCTCGAATCAAGATGGCGCCGTTGGTATTATGAAATTCTTAAACATAGACCATGCTTCCTCAACATGGACAGGGACAAAGAGCCTTCTTCAGTGCGCAGCTCTCAGGGCTTGGTTCAACCTTTAGAAAACACAAGATAAGGCCTGAACTTTAAGAAATGAACCGTAACTGACAGGATATGACCAGTGTTTCTGGAACATTTATGGACAGAAATCAAAATAAATGAATAAAGGAAAGAATAGGGAGGAGACTTGACCTGCACATGACTTCTGGGTAGAAACACACCCTGCTCAGTGATGAAATCCCAGTTCCAGTGTATCATGCCTTTTTATAAAATTTGCTAGGTAGCGACATCTTGTGACATCATCTCTTTCTGGGGATTCTTGGTGCACAGCCTTGCTGTCATACAATGTTGTAGCTACTAAAGAGAAATCCGCAGACGGTCTTGTGCTGCTATGCACAGGTTGTTGCGATCTATTGTGTACTTAATTTGTCTACACTTTTCTACATAGAACGACAAACTGAATGAAGCTTTTGTAGACTCAGTATCTGGAGAGTGCCATGGATCTATCCTTTTATGTAGTGTGTGTCACAGGATAATAAATGCAGAGTAAGCATGCTCTGATTTGTGAGACATGATTTCCAAGAACCCAAACGTTGCCGGAGGAAAAACATTGTGGTGTTATTCCACCCCCCTCCCCCTCCCCCTTCCCCTCCTCCTCCTCCACCTCCCCCATACTGCAAATATGGACCTGTACAAACCCAATTTCCACTTGTGACCCACAATGATGCAACACCAGCTTGTTTAACCACTGTGGTGTACGCTGGATTAAGTTTCCCACTGTCTGGTGTTTGTCCAAATGTGGCTGAAACTCAATCCTGCTCGAGGTTGAAGAATGTTGCCTTTATCTGTCAGTAACTGAACACCTGAGAGCACAGGCTCAGATGCTAACCGGTAAACCAGGCGTGGATGTACAGTGATGTGTCACACGAAATGATAACACATACAGTAGGTGTACCATTACCCCCTTGCTCTCACGTTGCTTTGCTTTTTAGTCTTATGTATGTCTGTGGTGTCTCTGTCCATCTGTCTACCCACTGTCTGCCTTTTTGCCCCCCCCCCCCCCCCCCCCCCCGTCTCTCTCTTCCAGTCTTACTGTCTTTATCTCCATCCGCTACTCACCATTGATCTGTGTCTGTAAGGCAATATCAAAACAAATCATGGGGAGTTGGCACAAAGAGATTTACTGTACACTTAAAGACAAGACACAGACATTTGTTTCTTCCGGAATCATCGCACCATCATAAATCTTATTTTGAAAGTCTCCTCTCCGATAGCCTCTTTGACATCGTTAGCTTGTGTTGTGTCATACATAACCGTATTTTCTGCCCTCCTGAGTTTCCAGTATTATTTCCAGACTTGGAAGCGATTAAGGCTCAGAGTGTTGTACTTTGGTACTTAGTAATACGTATTATGCTAAGTCTTTGTTAATATGATTTTTTTTCTTCCTGCAGCCAACTTTGTTAGCATTCCTAAGAGTAAGTAAAATAAATCCTGCTACCCTTTCCCCTCCAGCGGTAACATAGAACTGAATCCCTTTTTATTTGGGTTTTTTGTTTCTGCCTGCACAAGCTCGTTTTTGGTTATAGCAAGTTTGTGTTTTTGGATCTTAATGCAAATATTCTGTAGAGTCAGCCACAGTCTTTGGTTAGAGAACTTCCATGTTTCCGACAGGTGTAGTAAAGTCGGTGTCAATCGAAGGTGAATCCATACAGCCATGCCCTCTTGGCCTGCAGTTACGACAAACTTGCACACAAGCACCAACGCTCCCAAGCCCTGTTCATTCATCTCTGCAATTGCATAAGACCAGTTCTTCCAAGCAGCCCAATGAAATCCTCATCCAATTAGGCGCCGTCCATGTTTCCAAAAGGCCTTTCTCTCATAGACTGGTGCTATTCAGCCTCCCCCGGCATGACATCAGGCCCTCTCTTATAGCTCCACTTTACGCTGCTGCTCTCAGATAATGAAAGCTGCCAGTTAATGACTAATCAACATGTGCAACAAGCACATCCAGTGAGGAGTGACTACCATCTAATCTGCTGATTAAAACAGAAGACAGAGATGCTCTGTTCAACTCTTTCTTCCTGTCTTTCACTGTTACATTACCACAGAAACAACAGCCAGCCCACAAACACACACACACACACACATACACACTCACACACTCATGCACACACAATCTTCGAGGACCGTCTTAAAAAAAATGGAATTATTTATAGTTTTCCGGTCCTGGAATACCAGATGTTATGATCATTTGTTTGTTTGTTAGTTTGGCGCAACGCTCTGTCCACAGTCACTTATAAAAGTTTATAGTTTTCCAAGCTTTTATTTACGAGGGCCCAATTGCTGCAGTTTTATTATGTTGTAAACAAAGGACTCTGCTAGACTGTTTACGTGTTCAAATCCGAAATTGGGTTGGTCAGTTGCAGGTGTAAAATAAACAGATTATATTATACCTACATAGCAAAGTGCTGATGGGAATCACATGGAGAATCTAAAGTTCAGAGCAATACAACACAGCAAAGCAGGGAATTCTCCATCGTAAACTCCCCACCTCGCCAACAGCGCATTTCTATCGGATGCCTCGCTATAGGAAGTTTTGATAACTCACCAGGTCAGACTAACTATTATCGTTTAAGGCGTCTGTCTAATTTAAACATATGCAGAAGAATAATTGACCTCCCCTCTCATGGGGTTGGGTTACGGTCAGTACACTCATGTCAACGGGTTTTCCACAAGTCCCCAGACACTGATTTGGATCCTTGCCATTTCTTGAATTAAGACGCTGTTTATGTTCCGGAATGGCGCGCTGCAGGATGAGGGGAGGGGTCAAATGAAGGTCGGCGGGTGGCTTGGGGAAGAGGCAAGTGTTTGGAGGAGAGGGAGGTAGCGGGTGAGGTACAGTGCATCATGGGGTTGGGTGGGTGTGGTGCTTGAGAGAAGGTATGGCCCGTTTCTGATCTCACGGGTGGATGTTGGACTTGATGTAATGCAGTATTGTTTGTGTTTTCTGTGAGTCAAATCAGGAACAATACATAATCTATGGGGATATTTGCCCTTGTCTCATTTAGTCTGTGCGTCATGACACAAGGATGAAGGTCATCTCCTAGAAACTGGTGGTTCTAAGCCACATTTCGTTCTTTTGCCTCTATCCAATCAGTCAAAAAAAGTACTTTCAACTGTTGACAAACTTTTTCTGCATGAAATGTGAACATGTCCAGTTGGTTGTCACATTTGAGTCAAAAGACTCAAAAAACATCAAACACAAGTTGTTATTTTTATTGTTGTCCATTCCACAATGCACATCAATAAAAAAAAAAACTGACAAGTGACAGTGATTAAATTGTAATTCACATGTATTTAGTGGGATTACGGCCATAAACATCCTTGATATCTGAACATTTTGATGTCAAAGAGACGAGGGATAGGGACTCGGCGCGCTGTGCACTCTCACTCTTTTCGCTCGCACTTTCCGCGCTCTGCGTCTCCGCGCTCTGCGTCTCTCTCTCAGTCTCTGCGCTGTGCGTGTGTGTATCTGAGGGGAGGGGGGGTGCGCAGCCGGCGCGCTGTGCACTCTCAGTCTACTCCCTCTCAGTCTCCGCGCTGTGCATATGCCTGTGTGTGTTGGCGACTTGTTGAAGGGGGGCGGTGTATGATTATGATATTGTTATTATTATAAAGTGATTTAGAGCTTGCTCAAGCTCCATTGTCTGTCTCAGCACTGCTGGGCTGCAGTGGGATTCATCAGGTTCATATGATGCAAGGTTCTGCCCACTTTCACTTTACTTGTTGTAGAGCACAGTTTAAGGAATGGGTCACATCAAAGAACCGACCAATAGTATTAGCCTTGACTAAGATTGACAAGGTATCATATGTGCTACACATACTTTCTCTGAAGGATTGGCACAGACCATTGATCAGATGGTCCATCTGCAGCGGGTGGTATTGGTCTGAAATCCTGCAGGAGCCATTGGGATCCCGTGCAGACCTCTGCCCCAAGGTATCGCAGATAAAACACTCTGTTCCCTGACATCACCTGACCCCTAGAGGCATAAAAAGTCACCCTGTGACCCCTCACCATACCTAAGGAGAGAGCTTACAATCAGTATCTGTGTGTGTGAGTGTTGTGTGTCCTCACACATGCTCACATATTTCACCATATGGTCCTCACTTTCTCTCATCACCATCCACCCTGTTCCCCCGGCTGGCCCATAAATCTCCGCATGCCATTTCACAAGGTTGGGGGTTCACTAAATTACACATGTTTTTCTCACCCGGTTCCCCGCGTGGAAAAAATGTCCTCTCTGCATTCCAAAGATGACTGAGCAGAGCTGAACAGCTCCGTGCTAAGCCGTGTCCACTCCAATCAGCTGAAGTCAAGCTGACTGAGATGAACACATTTCTCAGTTATATACATACCGAACTAGAGTTGACACAGGTGTGCGGCTGAGCTGCAGAGACACTGCCATGAGGAACACCAGCATCGGGACTGTATCCAACTGTGATGATTCCATACACAAAAGAGGTGCTAATGTAAACACAAGGGCTATCTGCTGATGGCGTTCCAGCTGAAACTTCAGTTGTTTGAGGAAGACATTGTCCTGAAGTTCTTAACTTGACAATGAACAGCTCATCACTCTGCAACTTGCGCTATTTTTGCCCAATGGGCCATACTGCAGACACATGACACCAGTGGCCATATCAGTAACTGCACTGGTGGGGAGTTGAAGGGTTTCGCAAGTCTTATACCCAGCATGCTTTCAGAGACGAGCACAGCTGATCTGCCTATTTACTTGAATTCATGTTTCAGTAAGTGACACAAAACATGCACTTAAAGGTGCAGTGTGTAAGACTTGGTGACATCTAGAGGTGAAGTTGCATGTCGTATCCATCACCTCACCCTCACCCTTCTGAGCGTGCAGGAGAACCTATGGTAGACTTCAGTTGTCAAAAGATATACTATGTCCACTCTGGGCTACTGTAAAAACATGGCGGCTCCCATGGAGAGGACCTTCTCCGCATGTAAATATACATTAATGGGCTTATTCAAGGATAATGGAAAAAAATACAAGTTCATGAAAACGTCAGTATGTAATTGTTTTGTAATATTTTTCAGAAGTGACATAGATGACTGAAATCGTACACCTTTAATACATAATATTACCAATGAGGGCTGCTCTGTTTGTTTGGCATCATGAGTTTACACATAATCCTTCAAAATCCGGGCCACGTGTCATGTATTTGATTTCATTTGGTAACGCTGAACGATGACCAGGAGTCAAAGAGCTTCTTTCCTCACTGCACCTTTGTGAACTGGAGCTCTTCCAGCATCTCACTTAAAAGTAGACTAGCCCGTACACAGCACAAGTCTATGCAATGTTTATGAACGCCCCCTCCTCCTGCTATAAATAACACCCCCGATATTTTGAATGTTTTCCCAATTAGAAAAGGACACTGATATACTGTGTGTATACACAGAGCAATGACTGCTTCTCAGAAGTCTACAGAGGCCGGCAGACAGGTGGACCGTGAGTAGAGGTCAGTACAGAGAAGAGAGAGAGGCAGAGACATGGAGGGAGAGACTGACAGACAGAGGGCTGATATCCAAACTCAAAAGGGAGGTCGCCAGTTAAGATAGACGAACCACACCAATGGGCAGGCAGGTTTAAAAAAAAAAAAAAAAAAAAAAGCCAAAGTGACTCCTTAGTTTACAAGGAGTGTTTGGCAACAGGGCTCACAAGACACTCATTTATTTCAGGTTTGGCCTACATACAGCATGTGAGGTGAAAAGTTTAATATTTCCATTTCCCACTCTCTGTGTTTTTATTGGACTTCTTGGAATGGCTGGAGGGAGGAGAAATCTCATAACCAGATATTTAATATGGGGGGAAGCTGCGGCCTAAATAAGTAATATTGCTATTTAAAAACCACATTGAGAGTTTCATAAGCACGAGTCCAGAAAATGCTTTCCTGTCTTTCTTCCCTCTTTTATCACTACACCTGCCTTGGATGCTGTCGCAGTCAGTCATGAGTAGTCCTCTTAACATCCATCTTTGGTCTGGTGAGCTGGTCAGCCACTGATCCACCACTATGTAAATGGGAACTGTTCAGGGAAATGTTTCTGCTGTTTCAATTAGGCTTTACTTTAAATAGCGCAGGTTCCTGGTGATCCCGGGTGTCGCCTTTGGCTTCTTTGCACGGCTTATCACCCTGGGATGTTAAAGCTGGATGCATGAAATGTAAGCACACATCAGCACATTAGCCTCCAGACCAACCAGACATGCAGCCCCACATGCTGGGGGCACTTATGTGGAAAGCAGAAGGGACTGTGTCACTTGTTTTATCAATGTTTTTATTGCATATTTATGTCACCCATAGCATTGTTTATTTATTTATTTATTTTTTTTACCCCGTCAATGTTGAGACAACATTGACAAAAACAAAATACTCACAATTATTAGCGAGCCGTTAACCGGTTGTGGCTGCCTGTGCTCTCCCTCACACGGTCTCTCACACACACCAGAGCTAAGCCTCTGTGGCAGCTCATAAGCCAATGGCAATCCAGGTATAGCTGCCCACCTCAGCTGGGGTTAGAGAATGGGGTTGAGGAAGCACACACGTCGTATGCATCACACTAACGTCAGTTTGAAGATGATGGAAGCAACTAAGTAAGTTGGGATTGTTTGAATTGTTTTAGCGTTTGTAACAGCCTGTTTTCTCCTTAGCATTAAAAAGGTGCTTTTAAACAAGGGGTAGGTTCTTAAAGGTGCAGTGTGAAAGATTTTGATAATTTTTGTCACCTCCAAATATATCACAAAATAATTACATCCTGACATTTTCATGAGCTTATAATCACCTGAATGTTTTAGTTTTTTCCCCATTATCCCTCAATAAGCCCATTAATATATGAGGGGGGGTCCTCTCTATGGGGGCCGCCAGGTTTCTACAGTAGCCCAGAGTGGACGTAGTAAACATCTTTTGGGTTTTCATGACAAGTGAAGTCTATCATAGGTTCTCCTGCATGTTGAGAAGGGTGAGGGTGAAGTGATGGATACAACATGCAACTTCACCTCTAGATGTCTCCAAATCTTACACACTGCACCTTTAAGAATGAATGTAAAGATTTTCAGAAACTTATTGCGGACAGCACCTTTAATTGCGTATGCTTTTCGTGATGTTTTGATGGTCTCTCCATGATCCAGGCCTCAGGAAATCCCACCACAATAAACATTAAGCATCATATACTTTGAGACTTTGTCTTATGTATTTTATTAATTTTCTTTACAGATTTTGACCTCTTTTATGTTTGCTTATTTTGTTGCTTGATGTTTATCTGCTTTCCTAACTTAATCAATAGGCATATTTGTTGGCCTTGGTCCACATCTATGTGGACCATTTTTTCCCAGAACATCAGATCAAAGTAGTAAAAGCCCTCGAGGCAAACACCTTCCACAGTGTCATGCATATTTGCTGTGAAGTCTCCACCCGGGAAGGTGCCACATAGCGCTGCAAAAGATTTGCGTTTGAAGTCCATCAGCTAAATTCTTCCTCGTGCAAAAACAAATCACATTAATTCATCCAGATGCGGTCACCTCGCTGCTGGGTACGGCCGCAGCGGCCCGACGTCGCTCCTTTCTGGTGCGGAGACACAGTCGGCATGATTGCGCTGTCAAGGTCAGAGATTTAGGGTTCAGTCCGCTGTTCAAGTGGAAGGAATCGAATCAAAGGGCTCTGAAAGGGTCTAATCCCTGCACTGGAATGGCTTTGATTGTGTCAGGGCGCAATTAACACAGGTGTGTGTGTGTGTGTGTGTGTTTGGTCAATATAGAAGTCACTGAGGGTCCCCGTGACACGTATGAGCGCTTTGAAACCCCATCCCTACATGGGATGCTTGAGCTTTTTCCCATGTTCTATCACGCACAGCCGAGGACATACTTTGTATTTACATGTGCGAGGCTGAGCTGGCCTGAGTAGAGTTAGTTAGCTGAAGCCCACGTCTGTGCCTCTTGCACAATCACCTGATCCAGAAATATAATAAACCACACAGTTCGGCCCCAGAGCCAGTCAGCAAGTCTGAGGCGCCTAATGAGGGGCCGCTCGGAGAGTTAAGGCTGATGTTAATTTGTTTTGTTTTTGTTGTAAATTGTGTGTCTGTAAATAATGTGTAAATGACGAGATGTCCTGGCATGCCCGCCGGCCCCGGGGGCCACACACATGGCCTGACACAGTAACACCCACACACAGACATTCTCATTACAAGCAGGTCCTTTCAGTGGCCCGAGTGATCGCGGTGCCAAGGTCTTTGTTTAGAACGTATTCATCCTCTGGTCATTACTTGCAAGCCCAATTTTGGACCAGTGAAAAACCCTTTTGTTTTTAGTGCATGACATTTTAGTGGGAGAAAGAGTGAGAGTTTTGTGCAGTTTACATATGTTTTTTTTTTTTTTTTGATACAAACTTGTTTTAATCAAATCTATTAATCTGGCAATATAATCTTGTGTTTTACAGCCACAATGACATATGTGCTTGTGGACCAAACTCCAGTGCCAATTAGGCAACATATCCTACCCAACCGAATCACCATGCTAATTTTGGTGCCTCCACCCATTGAAATAGTTGCTTTCCTTAAAGGTGCAGTGTGTAAGATTTGGTGACATCTAGAGGTGAAGTTGCATGTTGTATCCACCGCCTCACCCTTCTGAGCATGCGGGAGAACCTATGGTAGACTTCAGTTGTCGTTAAAACTCAAATAAAGTTTAGTATGTCCACTCTGGGCTACTGTAGAAACATGGCGGCCCCCCTGTAGAGAGGACCCCCCTCCTCATACATTAATGGGCTTATTGAAGGATAATGGGAAAAAATAAAACATTTGGGTGATTATAAGCTCATGAAAATGTCAGTATATAATTGTTTTGTAATATTTTTAGGAATCAAACACATCAATAAATAGAAGTGAAACATATGTCTGCGCAGTGCATTTTAAGGAAACTCCCTCTAACTATACTTTTAATTTTCCTTAAAAAAAAAAAATCCATAGTAGTCTGTCTTTATCCCCCCCCCCCCCCCCCCCCCCCAACCTCAAGTGCCATTTCATTCATCACAACACATTCAAACACACTCCACCTTCACTGCCCATGAGGTCACATTAGTGGATTCATGCCATTGCTTCTTAATCATGTGTCTTGCATCACTTTGGCAAATGAACTTTGCAGAATGATTCATTCATCGTACAGTCGACTGTGAGAGCAGGCCTGATTCACACCTCTGTGCACACACACCACGTAATTAGAGCTTCTCAACAAGCTCCAAACTCTCCCCACACTTTTCTTTCACCCCTACACTCTTCCACACATGCTCTGCATATTTAAACATCCACACAGCGTGCACACACACACACACATGTACATGTGAAAGCGCACACACATATCTGCACAACCACAAGGGCAGCCCGCTCACAACCACCAATGCAAACAGGAGATAATATTAGCCGTCTATAAAATGGCAGGTCATATTTTTAAAATACCAAGCTGGGGTCATGAACTGCTGCATAAAAGAGCAACACAGTTTTGAATCCGAGCTGCCCGCTTCCAAATATACCCCGAGATCTAACTTAAGAGCTGGAGAGGTGTCTGCAGGGTATTTTTGGGTCAGTGTTTACAGGTGTTTGTTCAGCAGCAGTGGTGCCAAAAGGTTAATAGGATACCCACTTTAAGAAGTTCAAATAGACTCAAGTCCGTGTTGTTGAATTTGTGGTTATTTTGACCCCAGCATGGCTGCAGCGGGAGAGGCTTCACACAGCAGAGGAACAACTTTAAAGGCTGCTGAGCAGAAACAAGTTGTTGGAGAAAACCAGGTCTCAAAGAACTTCACCTCTTTGCCCAATTTGTTCTGAAAATAATGACAATAATCAAACCAAACCCAAATAATGAAAGAAAAGCGAATACATCAGGATATTTTGAAAAAGGTTACATTCCCTATGTTTAACAATTCATTGCCGTTCCTCCCTTGTTGCTCGTTGATGTTGTTTACTTTGGGTCTATGTGGGTTAAGAAGTACTCTGTGCTATATCTGACTTCTCAGAACCATGGCTTCATCTTCCTTTCCTTCTGTCATCCTCCTTCCTCCCCTGGTCCCGCTCACCCTCCCTGCCCTTCCTTCACAGTCTTTCCACTAACCTCCATGTGTCTTCTCCTCTTCCTCAACAGGTTCTTTTCTTCCTGTGTCCGTCTCTCGTGGTGAAACCGAACCAGTCGGCAAGTTGTGCAGAAGAGAAGAGAAACGGGAAACATGGCCGTGGCCGGGTGTCCGGATTATTTCCTGCATCATCCAAATTATCAGGTAACCAGTGATTTCCTGTATTTGTGGAGTCATTTTAAATCACTCTGTTTGCAGAGAATACATGACACGTTTGTGAACAGTTTGGTAAAGCTGTGATACTCAACTGTGAACTTTGTGTGTCCCCCTCCAACCTTCACAAAATTGGTAAACATCCACATACATTACCCGCATCCAAACTCAGAATACATGATAAATGTGTTTTAATAGGAAAAAAAATGGTAATTAATTCATAATTGTAATGAATTATTTTTTAAGTTGATGAGTAACAAACGTTCAGAAACAGTGTTGTGGTGAGTTTAATTGTACTTTAAAATATTTTTTTCCTGCTGTTAAATATTAGTTATATCAATATACTGCTTGGCTAAATAAAAGACAAATGAAGCACAGAAGGAAGTGTGTCCCAGTTCACAGGGTGACCACTGGGGGCTGAGTCCAAAAGCAAATCCCCATAGACTCCCATGTTAAAATGATCAACTTCAGAGGTGAATGAAACATGTTTAAAGTTTGGTACAAACTTTGGTTTTGGTTTCAATCAGTCGCATGTTTTCCCTTGACGTTTGTTTTTATGAAACACCAATA
>JAFBJT010002483.1:112926-153554 GCA_016785325.1 Chascanopsetta lugubris | reverse complement strand
ACAATAGAAAGCACCGAGGTTTCTCCACCTCTTATCCCCTGACTTTTACAGAAGTGACACAGTCTGAACTCAAATCCTCTGGGGCGCGGGCCCCCCCCCTCCCCCCACACACACTCCAACAATCAGCCACAGTTTATAAAGGGAAAGCAAAATGCTCATGCTTAAAAGTAAAATAAGAGATATATGGACCTGTGTGTAGTTATCATGCTAATATAAATTCAGTGTTGTTTGTGACGGTGACTGAGGCATGAATCCTGAGGGACTCATTACTTTAAAACGCTGTCCAGCACAGCTCCAACAATCTTGGTGCATCAGGTATAAATGCACAGAGGACATTATACATGATGGCTCAGTTTCCCAAGAAACAAAAACAAATAAAGTCAAACAAATTTAGCGTAATTGTTCTAACGTCTTCACAGAGATACAAAAGAGAGTGCACATGGTTGTATAAACAAGAAAACAAGAACAAAACCAGCAAGATAGAGAAAACACATGATAAGTGCTCTGGAAGAATTATAAAACTTACATTACATAAAATCATTTTCTAATTATTGTAAACAGTGCCTCAAACCTGGGATACATACTGTGATTAGATAGTAAACACTTGATCCTCTTATTGAATTGGTTTAGGGACAATATATTGATATTAGTGTTGGATGAGTGAGAGCGCTAATAAATTCAACACTTTAAATTCAATTGCTTTACTCTGGATGGATATAAAAATAGATAATTAGAATTTTTAACATAAAATGTTCATGTTAATATGTATTATTCATTATTATCATTATATTTATTATGGTTGTCATTTATAGTATTATAATTTATATCAACAATAACAACAACAATCATCGTTATTAGTAGTAATTATTATTAATGTGTTTACTTCATTTCCTTCAATTTGATAAGCATTGTCTGTTCTGTGCATCATTAAATTACTTTTAATGAGATGTCTTCTGACACCACTTGCTCTGTATTTGTTTCTTTTTGATGCGGAAGGTCGTTGTTTTTGGTCTCACACCTGCTCTGTAGAATAACAGACATCTAACTGAACTTATATTCTATGATGTTAAAGGTGCAGCATGGTGCTCTGATGTCACGTCATCAATATGAGCATCTTAAAGACGATTGACAGGCTGCAGCTGAATGAAGGCTCAAGGTTCCGTGTTATCTGTGAATTGCAATCGTCGCCCTGACATCTGAACTCTAGCAAATCAAACGATTAAAAGGAACAAGGAGAACAAGCGGAAAACCACTGGATTGGCATTTAATGGCTCCGCCACTTTGACCCCGACGGCCTCTCGCGCTCACATTGTCCCTGTAACTGTGCCGCACTTATAAATACATGAAGACAGAGCAGCAGCTGAGGCTGCAGGAGGCAGACACAACTGTTCTCCGGTCAGCGTGGAGGTTATCGGTCTGAGCGCCTGTCAAACACACACCGGGGAGATTCCCACACGCTCAAATAAACCAATGAATATTACAGCTTCTCGCCGTTCACAGCTCCATTCATGAATCACTCAGTATTTTAAAGACTATACTGAATCACACCACAGCACTGAAGTTCAATTCATTCAGTAATAATTGATGTTATTCGGCCGTTTCAGGATTTGTCAGCAGGTTTTTAATGTTAGTTGATCTCAGATATTCTTGAGTTTAACTGTTAAACTTTAGATTAATATTTGATTTATAATGCCATACAATCAAAAAGGAACAATGTGTATACTTACCTATGAAAGGGAAATTCTGGACAGTACTGCACGGCTGTGTAAGGTGAATTCATGTTGTCGTGCCAACCGTCACTTTGCTGAAATCTTCAAACCACTGAGCCGGCTAAAACGACACATGTAGCAATAACATGAGCTATGATGATAAATGTTACAACAACAACAAAAAAAAAGAATAAATAAAAAAACAAACAGGTCTGGATTAAAGTGCCAGCAGGTACAGTGCAGAGTGGGGAAAGTTTGAGAGATGTTTTGAATTTAGGTATTTTTTCTTAAAGCTATCCAACAAGTGGGAGGGGCTTGTGCCAGCTCTCTGACCAATCCCCTGCCGCAGTCGTGCAAGATATCACTCACTCACAGTTGCTAGGATATAGATATCAAGCAACTACATTTGGCGCCCCCCCCCCCCCAACACACACACACACACACACAGTCAGCTCACCCCCTACCTACCACAATGCATGTGTTTCTCTGACCACTTTGGATATTTCCACTCCCAAGTGATTTGGGGGGTATGTGGGCATGTGTGTGTGCGTGTGTTGCGTCATATTTCTCACTAAGGCCCTCGTGGCTTTGAGCTCAGTAACAACCACTGCCTTTGAAATGACAGCTTCTGTGCCGATTCAGCAAAGGCTCACCCAATAAAAAAAACCCGAGTTTTTCATGTTAAGGAAGTGAAACTCTCTGGGAGCAGGACCTCAGGGGTCCACTGACAGACCCCTAGAGAGGCTGATGAATGCAAACATGGCCATCAAATGACATGAGGAAAGAAAGACATACATATATACATATATATACACACATACATACATAAAATACATAATATATAGACACTGACATATATAAATATCTATATGTGCATATAGTACACATTCACATACAAACAACCACAATGCAATATTCATCATCATCATCATCATCATAGCTACACAAAATAATTGCAATATGCATATTTACACATACACAATAGCAATACCTTATCTTCCCTTCCCGTATCCTATATTATCTTATCTCATCCTACATCTCCCGAGAGCAGACCAATAACATTGCGGTCTGAACATCCTTCATAGTAGCTCGCACAGATTCTTAATTAAGCACAGGGAGGTATCACGCGCGTAGCCCTGATTCAGTCTCACACTCCGGGCCCAGTAGTATGACACTGTAAACCTAGAGGTGTTGGTTGGTGTGTGGTTTTCGGAGATGACCGGCGGATGAATCAGCAGG
Source organism: Chascanopsetta lugubris (assembly GCA_016785325.1). NCBI lineage: Eukaryota > Metazoa > Chordata > Actinopteri > Pleuronectiformes > Bothidae > Chascanopsetta > Chascanopsetta lugubris. The sequence goes on along the minus strand of JAFBJT010002483.1, from coordinate 150,606 downwards.
CTAAAATAACAGACAGGGTCACAGCGGGGGGAAGGGCAATAAATAGATGTGGTGTATCCAGGGAACACGCACCTCTAAGCTGCTTTCTTGTACTTTTAATAAAGACATACAGCGGGGCGCTCTCTCTCTCTCTCTCTCTCTCTCATCTGAGCGACAGCAGACATGAACACACTGAGCCAAACCCGGTGACGTGACCCTGTGGTCGCACAGCTGCTGCCCTAGGGACCGTATCCTTTACAGAAAGGCAGCGATTTGTTATGAAACCAGACTTTTACATTAGAAATGTCACACCTTGCTAATTACCAGACACACGGCCTCCTAATTATACTCAGCTTTGCGTTATGGGTCTGGAGGATAAGGTTTTAAATAAATAAATAAATAAATAAAAGGGAGTGAACCTGTGTGAATATGATGGCACGTTAATGAACTCGTCCCTTCGGTCTGCAGACGGGTGTTTGAACGGGTGTTATTGAACGAATATCTAATTATCACACTCACAATGGTGTGCGGAGGACCGTTCCCTCTCGGCAGTAGCTGTGAAAATAAATGAGCTTTGATCTAAATGAATGAGCAATAACGAGAGCTGAAGTTACACGTTAGAACTGGATTCACCTCATATCACCCCTTCCCTTTACAAGCACGTAGGAGGACCTATAGCCTAATAAAAGGTAGTGGGTCAACAGGGCTTTCTCTGTCCTCAAAGTCAACAGAAAAGGCTCAGGAATAAAAGCAACAATTTACAGCATAAACATTAAAAAGCATCAAATTGCAAATTGTCTATATCCCAAATATGATCATTCTAAATCTCACTCACGGGACCTTTAATGTGGTAAACATGCACTTATCAGACTCTGCATCTGCTAAAAGCTCAGCTCTATGTACATACAGCAGTGACTTTCTTGCTTGTGTCATATATGTAGAACTGAGTAACGTGTGTGTGTGTGTGTGGGGGGGGGGGGGGTGAATATCACTGAGCACGACAGTTAATCTGTTGCTCAGACGAATTAAAAGTGAACTGAAACCTACTGAAGCTCTGCAGAGTTCACTCTCCATACATCCATCATCATGTCTTCTGATCCGACACTTTTTGGAAAACATACTAGTAATCAAATTAATATCTTCTCTATGCCAATGTACCACATTCGGATATATATATATATATATATATACACACACACACATACACACACACTCACACAAATGGATATGTATAAATATCTACATTTGTATTGTATTTTTCTATAACCTCTAAATGAGCCGATTCATGAGGAGCGGGTCCTCTCTACGGGGGCCGCCATGTTTTTACAGTAGCCCAGAGTGGACATACTAAACATCTTTTTAAGTTTGAATGAACTGAGGGCTACCATTGTCAGGTCTGGCAGAGAGCCCAAGCGCAGACACCGATAAAGTTGACAAAAAGAGTCTTTATTTACCGTGAGGGAAACTGGGGAACAGGCCAAAGGCGTAATCCGGTCATCAGGCCGAAGATGGAAAAACCGGGAGACGCGTACAATAGACAGGAAACACGCCGACTCGACTGGAGTCGAAACATCATGGAACTGCGACGTCACCACGCTGAGGGACAGGCTCGCAATCACAGGGAACAGGGCACAGGTGAGAGTTAGGGTTGCACCAGGTGATCTGAATGAGGGTAATCAGGGGGAGAGAGAGCACAGGAGGAAGTAGACACACACGCAGGGTTGAGGGCTTCAAAGTAAAACAGGAAATGACATCAGGCCGTGAAAAGAACGGGACGTTACAACCACAGGTTGAAAGGGCAAAGGTGAGGCGAGGAGCTCAACACGGCGATGTCACCAAACCGTACGCGCCTTTCAATAAAGTTTATTTTGTGGCCCGTGTATATTTGGACGGATTGGTTGTCGAGATGTGATATTGATCGCTGCCAATGATTGTAGAACTTATCTCCTGTGTCTGTGCTTGGTGGGTAAAGATCCACAGTTGCTGGTGAAGACGGGAGCTCTGCCGTCGCCCTGTCCGTCCATCTCCGAACAACCGTCCTCTGAGGTCACTGCTGTAAATACCAGTGAGCCCATTACATTCACATTAACATTAACGTTGACATTAACCCCCGAGCTGCACGGTCACAACCCGCGGCGGAGCGAAACCTCACTTGTAAAAGCGCGGGGGTGATTATTGGTTTATTTATATAATAAAACGTTTTTTTTAATTTATTACACGTCGCTCTGACAGCATCCGTGCGCCTCTTATCACAACAAGGACAAAGTGACCTCGACGTGTCATTAAATCTGATAGTGACAATGACATCTGAAACGCTGACATCATGAATTATCCCGACGGGCTCAGTGGCTGGGAACCGGTCATCGAACCCCATTACTTCACCTGACATGCATGTGTGTTTACGAGTTGGCGGCTACGTCAGCGACATGTCTGGTGGTGTCATCGGAAGAAGTGCCCATATGTCTAATGCATTTCTTATTTACACAAGGCTGTGATACGGGGGGGGAGGGGGGTAGTGGCGGGGGGGCGCTAAGCCCACTCTAATCTGCAGCGGCAGATTTGGTCAAAACCCAAAGATGTCAGCCTGCCTGTTAAGGCTGCCCATGAGCAATGGGGCCTTTTGGTGTGTCCATTGTCACTGACAGCATTAAACCCCCCCCCCCCCCCCCCCCCACGGATCACACAGCCTTGTTAATGTGGAGAGTTTACATACGAGATGCCGGAGAGCAGTTGGCGGAGCAGCTGATGGAGGAGCCTCGGTGTTCGGAGGAGCCGTATTATCAGTGTCAGTCACAGTCTCACACACACACACACACACACACACACCGTAGCCAATCACTCTCACACTGTGAGGGGGTTATGCGGACATGCTTGTGTGCATCTGTGTGTATGTATTCCAGTTGGTGACTAATGCAGGGGAAATCCAGATGAGTCAAAAGGAGCAGTGTCCGGTGCAGTGTCTGAGCGCTGATCATTTACAGCCTCTGCACTAAACTGCCCGGCAACTTGGCATTGTTTGTAACCACCCCACTGGGATGCCTCTATTTCAACTGACAGTATGTCGGGGGGAAGTACAGTACATTTGACTGTTACATAATGAGAGACATTTTTTTTTAAAGATCTTAAAGGTGCAGTGTGTTAGATTTGGGTCAGTTTCCATCACTTCTATCTGTAGGATTTCACAACAGTTACATACTGATATTTTATTTTTACAAATGTATGTATGACTTGCTTTTTACATTGACTTTAGAATGAACCCTTTCATGTATATCTACATCAGGAGGGGGTCCTGTGCCTTTAAAGGTGCAGTGTGTAAGATTTCTGCCATTTTTGTCACATCTAAAAAATATTTCTCAACAATTGCAGACTGACATCTTCATAAATGAATAATCACCTAAATGTTTTTTTCATGACCATTAATCGAGCCCATAATGTATGTTTACACGAGGAGTGGGTCCTCTCCACGGGGGCCACCATGTTTTTACAGTAGCCCAGAGTGAACGTACTAAACATCTTTTGAGTTTTAATGACAACTGAAGTCGACCACAGGTTCTCCTGCATGTTCAGAAAGGTGGAGGTGAGATGATGGATACAACATGCAACTTCACCTCCAGGTGCCACCAAATCTTACACACTGCACCTTTAATATGAATCAAACAATCAGATAAACACTTTCTAACTTTCAACACTTGGAATAAATTCAGTTCCCGCGCTCATACAACCAGTCCTGGACTTTCTTAACGTTAGAATTAAAAAGCTGAAAACCGACATGAGTCCCTCCGTGTGACCCGTCAAACCCGTATTTCTTCCCACCGATTCATTCTTTGTGGTAATGATCAGACTCCCAGACAATTACTGATGCTTTCCCACGATATGATTCAAGATTTTCTCTGTGTCTTTTGTCACAGTGGCTTTTACACCTGAGATCAGGTCGTTGTCACGTTGGGAAACTCAAACTTGCCCGAAGCGATGAAAAGGCAACGAGCCAGATCCAAGGGATCCAGCCAGTCGAACTGGCTTCAGTTGGAAACAGATGGAGTTGTTTTTCAGACTTTGTATGCCAGCATGAGTAATCATGTTATTGTGGGGCTGGTGAATGAGAGAAAAGGTCATTGGGGATTTAAAAATAGATTTCAAAATAAAGTTCCCAACACAGCAAATTGAAAGTCACTATCTATTTAGTCCTCATCAAAAGAATCGTTGCAAGCACGGCGGCTGGAGATGAAAGTGTCAGAAATCCAATTATTCATTGGCAAACTATGAGATATGAGAAATGTCACATCGGCTAAATTAGTCAAAAAATCACATTAATATCATGCGTGGAGACAAATGATTCTGGTGAATGCACACGGACGTGCACCGCCTGACAATAGCGCGAAGCCAGGTGGAGGAGACGGCGCTGGGAAGACAGCTCCATTGACTCCATTATCCGTTAGGTGCTAACCTCTGGCCTTCATCTCTGTCTCGGTGGTGTGCGCCTCTCCAATCAGGACTCTGATCACACGCTGCAAGACTCCGCCCACTCCCAGGTTTTGTAAAAAGCAAGTCATACATTGGGGTGACAATAAAAAATGTCTATGTGATTGTTTTGTAAAAAAATGGACCAAAATCTTACACACTGCACCTTTAAACTGACTGAAATCATCACTCCACTGAATTTTTCTTTTCTTTTTTCAGGACATATATATGTCAATATGAGTCTTTCACGCTGGGCCTTTAATGAAAACGTTCCGGCAGAATAATCTCCCGCTGATGTGTCGAAGATCCTGCTCTCCACAGAGGCAGGATGTTGAAGGAGGCGGCGACACCCAACACTGGACCAGCAGGTGTTCCTCTGACCTGCTTCAGCAGCACAATCCAATCTTCCGTATTCTGACTCCATGATGTAAAAGTCGAGGAGCGGTGTTTGGCAACCACACACCGCCCGTCTCCCGGCAACAGGTTGACAAGTGCGATTGGTCGGACCCCCCAACCTATTAAAAAGCATGTGCACGTAGAACATAATGATGCCTGGGGGCAGCTCAAAGACACATTACCCTCTATCCACGAGCTTACGCCCCTCCGCATGTAATCCAAGCGCGGGGGCGAAGTGGTCTTTGTCACTGGATACACGTTAAAAATAAAACATGCTGTAGATGTCCCAGGACGCTTGAATGAAAGTGGATATTTCAGAGGCATTTCTTCTCGGTCTTTGATGGGCGGATGGATACAGTCCATCTGTAAGATACCAAAGCCGTCGAACAACTACGAGTTCCACATGCTGCACATTGTGTGCGTCATGATGACAGCAACATGAATAGAGCAGGTTGGCGCGGCGGAAAACCTCTCATCCGGAGGAAAACCAGGATTGTGTTCAAATCGTGACGGTGCAGGTTTTGGATCGGTGCTGACTTCATTGTTCAGCCCCCCCCCCCCCCCCCCCCCCCCCCCCCCCCCCCCCCCCCCCCCGTCGCGAGTCAAGCCCTGCATCAATGTGCTGGATTTGCTTTTTTTTTTTTTTATTCGCTTTTCATCCTCAGCTCGACCAAAGACCACCCCCCCCCTGCCCCCTGTAATCCTTTTTGTTAATTGATAGGCCTGGAGAATTTAGAATTCTATGACCACATAGGAAAGATGATCCCGGGAACAGCAGGAGGCAGCGGGATGAGAATGTGTGCAGAAGAGCCGAGTTCCAGCAGGGTGATGTCACAGGGTCGAGTCTGCGCTCAGCGATCGTACACGTGTTTAGGTGTCACAGAAACACGCATGGCAACACGATGAAGGACACCTCCACTTCCACTGCTCTCGCCTTACCCCCACATGCATGATGTCTCCATCTGAGGCCACATCATCATCATCATCATCATCATCATCATCATCAGCATCACAGTGCCGCAGACGAAGGTCATGGCAGCAGGTGATGTGGAGCTTTCAGGACACAGACGCTGAAGGTGGAGTAAGGCCCCGCCCCCTCACACGGGAGCAGCCAATGCCAGGTGCGAAGACGGCACTGTTTGAGAGCGGGTCCCAGAGTGGCGTCTTGTACGTATCCGTCTGGACGGCCGAGTACGCGTCTCTCACATCGCTCTCCCTCCGCCTGCATGCGCTGACCAAAGACCCACTGGTTTCAGCAGAGTGGGCGTGTCCCTTGCCGCCATCTTGCCGAATCCCAACTCCTCCTGACTCCCGGTTCATTCAAAAACGGGCAAAGGGGCGGAGCACACACGGAGCTTCTTCTTCTCCTCCTTCTTACACCTCCTTTTCTTCTTATTTACATCTTGAGATGTTTGAGACTTCTCTGTCTTCTTCTCTGTGTTTGGTGTGCGCCTGTGGCAGCGTTACAGCGCCACTCAGGCCCGGAGGCTGTACTACAGCGCTCTCAGTCCCTCTCGTGGTTTGTCGCGTGGACGGAATTCTTTTTCAAAAAAACAAACCCGTACAAAGATCGGCCCGGTCTCCGTGTGGACGGGGCCCGAGTCTCCGGGAGGTATCAGTTGTTCGGCGGTGTCGGTGACCTGCTCTGGATTTACATCACATCACCAAAGTGGAGACTGAGTCACTTGGCAGACTGTGTGAGTGACACCTGGCACAGAGTTCACACACCTACAGCTTCAACAGCTTCACACCGCCATTAACCTTCTGCTGCCGAATGGACCTCCGTCAGTTTCTGATCCAGATCCAACATCACAATTGTTTGTTATTACATTAACATTTGGAAATCTCGGTCATTTCAAAAGGTGAACACCTTTATTAAAGCAGCGGTGTCAAACTCATCTTTGTTCAGGGGTCACATGCAGCCCAATTTAACATTAAAGGTGCAGTGTGTACGATTTCTGTCTTTTTTTTGTTACTTCTAGAAGTATTACAAAACACTTACATACTGACATTTTCATGAATTTATAATCACCCAAATATATTCTTTCTTACTCTTAAATGAGCCCATTAATGTATATTTACACGAGGCGCAGGTCCTCTCTATGGAGGCCGCCATGTTTTTACAGAGTGAGGGTGAGGTGATGGATACAACATGCAAAATCACCTCTAGATGTCACCAAATCTTACACACTGCACCTTTAGCATTGAGTGAGCTGGACCAGTAACATCATCAACACATGTTACAGTGCAGGCCAACGAACCGACATCTCAAGATCACACTTTGTAAAATCACTGCTTCACAGCGGCATGATGATTACTTTTTAAGAAATAGACAAAAAATAAAAACAGACTTTACCCGACGTATTAATCTGTAGGGGTGATTTGAAGGGGGAGAGGGCAGGCAGCCATGAACGGTTATGGATGTGATTATTTTGTCTTTGTCGAGTGTAATGTCACTTTACAGCCACAGGTGGGAAAAAAACATTTTTGAAAAGTTGCCCAATATTACTCTAATCATTGAGGGTAGTTAATTGGCTTATTTAAATAAATATCATCAGTTATGAGTAACATTAACATTCACGCATATCAGTGTTTAATAATCTACAATGGCGTGTTGTTATTTATAGCATTCTTTTTCATAGCATCAAATCTCAGTTTATCTCAGGGTGTGATGATACAGTGAGGTACGATCAAGAGAAATACAAGTTATAAAAGTTCCCACAAAGAGCAAAAACTGAAGAGAGATAAAACAAAACAAACAAAACTCACTCCTGCTTCAACCTCCGAACCAGACTGAGTGTGGGCGGCCATCTGTCTCGACTGACCAGCTGAGGTGAGAGGGGAGAGAGAGAGAGAGCAAGAGAGAGAGAGAGAGAGAGAGAGAGAGAGGGAGAGAGAGGGAGCAGTATTAGTTGTCCAACTGTCATATTAACACTCGGTCAGTACTGTACACATACTACACATACTACACACACCTCTAGTACTGTACACATACTACACATACTACACACACCTCTAGTACTGTACACATACTACACATACTACACACACCTCTAGTACTGTACACATACTACACATACTACACACACCTCTAGTACTGTACACATACTACACATACTACACACACCTCTAGTACTGTACACATACTACACATACTACACACACCTCTAGTACTGTACACATACTACACATACTACACACACCTCTAGTACTGTACACATACTACACATACTACACACACCTCTAGTACTGTACACATACTACACATACTACACACACCTCTAGTACTGTACACATACTACACATACTACACACACCTCTAGTACTGTACACATACTACACATACTACACACACCTCTAGTACTGTACACATACTACACATACTACACACACCTCTAGTACTGTACACATACTACACATACTACACACACCTCTAGTACTGTACACATACTACACATACTACACACACCTCTAGTACTGTACACATACTACACATACTACACACACCTCTAGTACTGTACACATACTACACATACTACACACACCTCTAGTACTGTACACATACTACACATACTACACACACCTCTAGTACTGTACACATACTACACATACTACACACACCTCTAGTACTGTACACATACTACACATACTACACACACCTCTAGTACTGTACACATACTACACATACTACACACACCTCTAGTACTGTACACATACTACACATACTACACACACCTCTAGTACTGTACACATACTACACATACTACACACACCTCTAGTACTGTACACATACTACACATACTACACACACCTCTAATACTGTACACATACTACACATACTACACATACTACACACACCTCTAATACTGTACACATACTACACATACTACACACACCTCTAATACTGTACACATACTACACATACTACAGATACTACACATACTATACATACTACACACACCTCTAATACTGTACACATACTACAGATACTACAGATACTACACATACTACAAATACTACACATACCTCTAATACTGTACACATACTACAAATACTACACATACCTCTAATACTATACACATATTATAAATACTTCTAATATTATAAATACCTCTAATACTTCAAAAAATACAAAATCACTGATATGGAATGAATGGGGAAAACAGACTGATAATCTGTTAATAATCTGATTGACAGCTGACGATAATCTGATTGACAGCTGACGATAATCTGATTGACAGCTGACGATAATCTGATTGACAGCTGACGATAATCTGATTGACAGCTGACGGTCTCCAAGTCAAACTAAAGGTTGCCTCCGTGTGTTTTCAGGTCGAGTCCGCGGGCGAACATCACTCTGTCGGGGAAGAAGAGGAGGAAGCTGCTGAAACAGCTGAGTCACCTGCAGCAGGAGAAGGCAGCCATGGAAGGTCTCACACACACACACACACACACACACACACACACACACACACACACCTGTCCTCTGCAGGAATCAGACCTGTGACATCTGCGTGTTTCCTCCTCAGCGGAGCCAGCGGCCGCACCACAGAAGAAACACAACTCCTCCTCCAATCAGACGCAGAAGAAAAAGAAGATGGCGGCGGGGGGGCGGGACCAGGATGTGGAGATGTGTGATGTTGAGTGAGGAGGTGATGACGCTCTGAGTTTATGACCTCATCAGACATCATGATGACATCATCGTCTATTTGCATGTCATGATGACATCACTGATCACATGACCTCGCGCAGAGGAGGAGTCAGAATATCAGCCTCAGGTTGTGTTGATTATTTCTGACCTTTGACCTTTGACCGGTCTGCTCCCACAGGGAATCATGAGGACTCCCAAATCACACACACACACACACACACACACATGCGCGCACGTCTCCTCGTTGTTCAAACTTTGAATGTGAATGTGTAAAGAAAGTTTGTTTGAATAAACGTTTTACGATCTTTCACTTCCTGTTGAATCATTTACATCATGTCTGTGATGTTTGTGATAAATTCACATCATTTTTATTGTTTCTCACATTTTCATGGTTTTTCATTATGAATGAAAAATGATTGTAAATGACAAAGAACAGATGATGATGATGTTTTTGATTGAGATGATTTTATTCTAATTCTGTTTTTTAGAACAAGGCAGAGATGATGATGGAGATGAAGGTGTTTTTGGATGAACCCTCCTCCTCCTCCTCCAGAGGACAAAGACTGAAGTGGGTCACAGCTTCATCACCATCATCATCATCATCATCATCATCATCATCACCACCACAGAAGAAGAAACAGCAGCAGGTTCACATCCATGGATTTCAGACTGTATTGAAGTCAAACTCTGATTCTCCGTTTTATTATTTCAATCCGAACCGAACCGGAGGACCATGTCGTCCCGGGCCGCCGGAGCCTCCTGCCCGCCTCACAGCGGCCGTGAAGCGGCTCGGTAGATCTCAGTCTCCGGGCTCCACACACCGACTCCTCCGCTCTGCTCTGACCGACTCTGGAGGCTCGGATGCGGCGTCGCGTTCACCTGCTTCCCCGGTGAAAAGACAGGTGAGAGAGGAGAACCGAGGTGGAGCGACGGAGAGCCGGGTGAGAGCCGGATTATAACCCGGGTTAAAGCCTCGGAAACCCGGGACAGAGCTGGATGAAACGTCCCGGAGGATGCTGACATGTTCGCGCGGCAGGTGGAACAAACCAGCGGCGAACTGTTACACAAAGACTGGTGCTAGCATCGGGCTAACGGGCTCCGTTAACCCGTTTTAAAGGCTGTAGCTTAGCCAGCATTTAGCTTAGCATGTAGCTGCTGATCCGCGTTCACACCGAAACACGACGCGGGGTTTTTTCGCTGCGTCTTGTCCCCAAATCACAGCCTGGTTCCCGTTAGCTACGAAGCTAACAGGCTAACAGAGCGACGAGCATCGCGGGCGACGTCTGTTCGACCGAGTGTCCGACTTCGACCGACGCGTCACTGAACGTGTCTCCATGACGACACCTAAGCGAAGCTGTTCGCGCAGGTGTTCGTCGGCATCTTGGCTCCGTCGCTTGAGTTGATTCCAGTTGATTTGATTGAAAACGTGTCAACGTCATAATCACTGACTCACTCGTTTGATTGAATTTAATATGAATATTTTAATTTAGTTTGAATATAATAATTAATTACAGCTCAAGAACAAACGGGTAATGACACCTGAAGCCAAACTACCTGTGGTGAACGCCGCCATCTTGTGGTGATGCTGGTGATCACAGTCTGTGCAGCGCTGATCACTGAGTCTCCACCAGGGGGCGACTCACACACTGTGGCTTCATTTTCTGCTGCCTCATTGATCTGTGTTTTTATCGAGTATTTCAAATGTTTTATGCCGTGTTTCCTTCATTGATCGCAGTGATCGTACAGATCAATGTTCAATGTGTTTTTCAGTCTCGTTGTTTTTGAAATGAATGAACGAGGTCACAGAGTTCAAATCCGTTTGATTGTTTTATGACAGTTTTGAAGATAAAGTCTGAGAAAGTTCTTCATGTATTTTTTTTTTTACGTGTGATGATAAAAATACGTCTTTACTTCTTTTACTTTTACGCCAACATGAATCTCCGTGTGAAGCTCATGGAGCCAGATCCCGGTGGTTACCCTGGTGGGTGGTTACCCTGGTGGGTGGTTACCCTGGTGGTTACCCTGGTGGGTGGTTACCATGGAAACCACGTGTCAGAGCTGCAGATAAGATGAACCTATCTACTTCCTGTGTGGACAGGTAGGAGGGTAAAGTCCGAGCGGTGGACTGTGGACCGAGCCGCCGAGCCTCTGATGGAGGACGAGTGTCCACGTCCAGCAGGTGAGTTTTGGAACTGACTCGGATCAAAGCAGCGAGTCACATGTTCACCCGTCACATGTTTACAGCGTGTGTGAGATTTTCCTCCTCGTGTCCAAACTCCTTCACCTCCGACAGGAAGTAAAAAAAACTCTTCCTCCTGGAGACGTGTTTATTTTGAGACCCTTTTATTTTCGTCATCAAACTGTTTCTATTTCGGTTCCTGTCTCTGCTGCCGTCGTCTGGTCTGAGGATCAAACCTGTCGTCATGGAAACGCTTTCTTCCTCTCATCAAACTTCCTGGTTTTTCAAATCAGACTTCCTGTTTACTTACAAGCCGGATCAGACCTCAGCGTGTTGACACTGTTTGTGGGGATGTTGTTGTTGTTGTTGTTTACATTGTTGTCTTTGTGTTTCTGCAGCTTCTCTCCTCTGGTCTCATCCACACTGAATCCTTCCGATCCCGCGCTCCACCTCCAGCCGCCGCCGCCATGTTTCCTCCTGGCTCCGCCCCCTGCTGGCTGGCTTTCGGCCTGCCTCTCTCCGTCCTCCTGACGATGCTGACATCACTTCCTGTCTCAGCGGTGGAACCAGAGACGTGTTATTCCAGACAACATCAGAGCGCCAGGGTCAACATCCGAGTGGCGGTGAACCGGGCCGGAACCGTCATGGACACTCGGGTGTTTCACTCCGAGAGAGACTGTGTCCTCGCCTGCTGCTCCGAGGACGTCAAACCAGGTCAGACTGTGGACCGGGTCAGAACGGGTCAGAGCGGGTCAGACTGTGGGCCGGGTCAGAACGGGTCAGAACCAGTCAGACTGTGGACCGGGTCAGAATGGGTCAAACCGGGTCGGACCACATCATGTTGTTCTATAAACCTCAGGTTCTCTATTTTTGTAATGACACACCTGTGTGTGTGTGTGTGTGTGTGTGTGTGTGTGTGTTCCTCCTCTCGAAAAAAAATGGTCGTGTGTGTGTGTGTGTGTGCGTGTGTGTGTGTGTGTGTGTGTGCGTGTGTGTGTGTGTGTGTGTGTGTGTGTGTAGGGGCGAAGTGTAACATGGCCGTGTTCAGTGGGAACAAACACTCAGGAGAAGGAAACTGTTTCCTGTTTCACTGTCAGTCGGAGCAGGACTGTCCTTTAACCAAAGCTCCCAACTCCACCAACACCTACGACATCTTCAAAGGTCTGACACACACACACACACACACACACACACACACACACACACACAGCATGTGATGTCACGATGACATCATCTTATCCCCGGATCATTGATCGTCACATAGTTACAGTCCGATATTTTCATCTTTGACAGGTTTGATTCATCCGACCGCAGAGAGAACTGTTACCACGACAACCACCACAACAACAACACCAGCTCCCACTGAACCTACAACCAGCACCACCACAGAGAGTACAACAACAACAACAACAGAGCCCACAACAACCACAACCTCTCCACCAACCACAACAACAACAACAACAACAACCACACCCGCTCCAGAAACCACCACATCACTGGCCCCGCCCATCATCATCATCGCTACTGAAGCTGCTGAAACTCCAGCCCCACCCACCACTACTACCCCAACAACAACAACAACAACAACAACAACTACACCACCGACAACAACAACAACAACAACGGCTTCTCCAACAACATTGATCGTCACATAGTTACAGTCCGATATTTTCATCTTTGACAGGTTTGATTCATCCGACCGCAGAGAGAACTGTTACCACGACAACCACCACAACAACAACACCAGCTCCCACTGAACCTACAACCAGCACCACCACAGAGAGTACAACAACAACAACAACAACAGAGCCCACAACAACCACAACCTCTCCACCAACCACAACAACAACAACAACAACAACCACACCGGCTCCAGAAACCACCACATCACTGGCCCCGCCCATCATCATCATCGCTACTGAAGCTGCTGAAACTCCAGCCCCACCCACCACTACTACCCCAACAACAACAACAACAACAACAACTACACCACCGACAACAACAACAACAACAACAACGGCTTCTCCAACAACAACAGCGGAGGTTTCCACCACAAAGAAAATAAACAAAAGCAGTAAAAAACCCAATAAAACAACAAAGAAGATCAAACCTCATCCTGTCACCATGACGACAGCCCCGCCCACCACCACAGCGCCTCCCACAGCCCCGCCCACCACCACAGCGCCTCCCACAGCCCCGCCCACCACCACAGCGCCTCCCACAGCCCCGCCCACCACCACAGCGCCTCCCACAGCCCCGCCCACCACCACAGCGCCTCCCACAGCCCCGCCCACCACCACATCACTTCCTGTGGAAACAGAGGAAACGGAAGCTCAGTACGGAGCTGACGAACCCGAGGTCTCCATGGAAACCTCCTCCTCTTCCTCCTCTTCCTCTTCCTCCTCCTTTCACTCAACACGTCAACTTCCACAGTTCGAACCCTTCAAAAGTCAGATCGTCCTCCTCCTCCTCCTCCTCCTCCTCCTCCTCCTCTTCCTCCACCGTGACCACGGAGCCGCCCACCACCACCTTGGTGTCCAGCCTCATCATCGTCCCTCAGGAGGCCGTGCAGAACTCTAGCGCCGCCCGGGGGCCGGTGGTGGCGGTGGCGGCGGTGCGGAGCGGCACGGTGGTGCTGATGGTGCTGGGCCTGGCCGTGCTGACGCTGGTTCTGGCCGTGGGCGGACGCAAAGCCATGGAGTCCTTCGACAGGCGCCACTACACCAGACTGGAGCTCAACGACCTCCACTACGAGGTGTGAGGGCGGCGCCCGCCGCCACGAGGTCACGTGACCGCGTGCAGAAGCGGAGGGTCTGCAGAGCCGTCAGGACGCTGGAAGCCGATTGGTCGGAGATGTAAACACATTCACCTTATTTATTCACGTGTAACTTTATTTCTTTTCCCTCAAATCAAAAGAAACGTCAACCTGCACTGAAACTCTTTGATGTCTTTGATCCAATCAGACAGGAAGTGAATGTTTCCCGCTCCTGGTTTTTACTCTGAAAGATCATGAATGAAAATCACGAGGATGGACTTTTGTTTTTGATTTTGTTTTTCATCATCCTCATGTTCCACATTTTGAGTTGGGACTTTTATTTTGGAGGTCAAATCTTCACATTTGACTTTTGAATGGGAATGTGAGGTTTCAGACGTTGGATCGGATGATTCTCTGAATTCTTTGAAAGTCGGTCACATTTCAGTCAAACTACTTTCAGAGCTTTTTCTTCTTTGGCTCAGAGAGAAAGTGGGAGTTCCTTCATGTTCTCACCGTCAGCGTCTCTTCACCTGTGAAACAGGAAGCAGAGGAACCATGGAATCCTCTGCTGACCTGACTGAGGAGCAATATCTTCAAACTCAGGAAGCAGACGTACGGAGGCTGTGAAGGGACTGGATCCATCACAGTGGTGGGGTCGCGACCCCGCCTGTAAAATCTTCACCTGCATGAATCTGGACTCGCACAGCTCGTGATTGTTTTTATATTTCTTCACCTTTCGCCACCTGGATGAAAAAGTCTCATCCTGTCTTTGATCTCATCCACTGCTTTTTCAACTTCTCACCGAACCTGCACTATTTTCATATGATGACGTCATGTGAGGCTGCGGGGGCGGAGGTGGCCAACAGGGGGCAGCAGCGGCCCGACCAGTCTCCTGCAGTCAACACATGAATAATAACTATAATAATAATCATCACTCTCACTCAGTATCCTTATGATTCAGTCTTGTTTTGTGAACTTTGATGTTTTTTCTTCTTCTAACAATTAAAACATGTGATTTTGGAACTTTTGTGTTTGAAAGTTGATTGAATGATTCGACACTGAGGCACTTTATTAAAATATACAGTTCATGAATATTCATGAGTATTATTATGGGCTTGGAATTCTGCGTCTTCTGTTGAATTTGCCCAGACACTCACTTCTGATTTCATCTTTTGATTTCAGTTTTTAATTTGACACGAAAATGTAAAATTGGAAACATTCAACATTTTACTCGATTTTTTAATTGATAGTTTAATTGATTTAATGAATGAATCGAACTTCACACTTCTCCTTCACTGTTTCCCTCCAAGTGATGAATGAATCCACAGAAGCGGGCTCAGGCCTCAGAGCAGGCGAAGGTGAACCTGGTTTCCTGCTGGTTTCAGAAACAGGAGGTGAAATGACGCGGCGCCATTCTGATGGTTGATGCCACCTCACCACAAACCCACTTCCTGTTTCACTGTCACCACTTCCTGTGGTGCGTGTCTGCACTGATTTCATTGATAAATCAGATCAGATTCCTCATCAATGAGCTTCTCCTCATTCAGTTATTGATGAAGAACATGATCACAGTGATTATTGGTGTAATTGATCTGAAACTGATGATCAATCACTTCTTATTTAACTTCATGCTGAACTTTGTTTTTAGAACTGAAACTCTCTTTATGAGTTATTGGGATATTTATTTGATACATTATATATATTTACGCGTGTGTGTGTGTGTTTATATTGTATTATAGTATTATACCAGCAGACCCCGCAGAGTTAGATGATGATGATAACAATGATGATGGTGATGATGATGATGATGATGAAGATGAAGAAGGGTTGGAGGAGGAGGAGGAGAGGGAGGGGCGCTGTTGGCGGGGGGAGCAGCTTCCTGTGGCGGAAGGACACATGTATGTATATGTGCGTTCTTCGGTCCTCCTGCAGGACAATGTGAGACTCACACCGACTCTTTGGACCCTAACACACCGAACTCCGAGCGCTGTCCGCCGGGATGGAAGCGGCCTCCTTCTGACTCTCCCCGCCGCGCATCCACGAGCCCTCCTCACCGAGCCAATCCGCCTTCCGTGGCCGGGAATCGGCCGCAGCGATGGGAAGAGGCCGCTGATCGGAGCGCGGCTTCAGGGCCGAGAAGCGGAGAAAGATGGGTGTCGTGCTGCGGACGCTGTTGTTGTTGTTGTGTAGTTTTTGTGTTTTCATACGAGGTGAGTTTGTCTCCTTCTGCCGCTTCTCTTCACTCACACACACGGCCGGAGCTCCACCGGGGACTCGGAGCTGCACTTCGGCGGGGTTAAAGGGGCTTTGACGGGCTCTCTGGGTGTGAGTGTCCGGGTCGGGGCCCTGTGGTTCTGCGGAGCGGAGCTAACGTTAGCCTGCTCCGCTTTAGCTTCCCTGCCCCAGTCCCTGCTGGAGCTCCGGGAGCGCAGCCACAAACACGCCCGTGTCCGCAGCCACACGTCCCGGGTTATTAACCCACTTCCGCCGCCTCCTCTGACCCGGGAGAGTGACTTAGAACCGGGCCGGAGTGTTTTCTCTGCCCCGGTTCTTGTGCTAACTTTGTTTTTTCTTACTTAAAACTCAGAGGAACCTCGGAGCTCGGCTAGCTCCTGTTAGCTTCTCATGCTAACGCTCATTCACACACACTCGGATTGTGTTGTTGTTTTTAATTTGTTGTTGTTGTTGTTGTTGTTGTTGCTCAGCTTCTGTTGACTGTCTGATTCCCGGTCAACTCAGTTCAACTCTTTAGTTTCCAGGAAAAACAAAAGATCAGAATAAAGTACAATAGTAACTAAAGTGAAGTTCTATAATTATACATATACTTAAAAAATCACTTTAATTACACAATTCGTTATATGGGCCTTTTTTATAGGTTTTAAAGTCTCAGATTCGATCCCGTGAACTTAGTTACTTATTTATTCTGTTTTCATCGACAGATTCATTAGAATCATATTTATGATGAATAAATAATCTGGATGAGTTCAAACTTTATTCAGTAGAAACATCCAGGTTAAAGTGATTAAAGTAAAGTTCATTTTGTGGACGAAGAAATGAACAATCTTGACTTGATGCAGTGATGATCATAATATTGACTCTAATATAATGATCATTGTAAAGATAACGAGTTCAATCATAGATATCATCTTTAATGTCAGATCAATTAAAAAGTCAATAAAGTCGATTTTATTCAGTTTCACTGAGTTCGTATAAAAACAGAAGAAGGAGAAAATAAACTCGAGAGTTTAAAGAAGCGATCGATCGTCATGACGATCTGATCCTCGGCTGATCAATCAAAGCAAAATCAATCAGTGATGTGCAGTGATTTGAGATGTAACAATACTGATTATCAATCAATACTTTTGCTTCCGTCCAAATCTCCAAAGTTTTTCACGAGAGAAAACAAACCTATTGGATGAGAAATGATTATTGATCAGTCAGAACATGATTTATTGATCCACAGTCAGCTGACGTTCAGCTGGAGTCTGAATGACCTCATCGTGATGATGTCACTTCCTCCCGTGAGCCGAGTGGACGTCCTCACCTCACTTTGAAGTTTTCACGTCTCGCTGTCTCCGGTATGAGAGGAGGCGGTGGAGCCGGCGCTGGGCCCGGTTCTGACCCAGCAGGGCCCGCGGGCTCTGCTGGGTCAGGTTGTGGTTTAGGAGGCAGGCCAAGAACCAGCAGGGGTCCCAGGGGTCCGACCGCAGACTCTGGATCTGTCACAGACCAAATGTTTACTACTGATGTTTATCTGCGGCTCAATCTGAGTTTACCCAACAACAACAACGTGTGTGTGTCCCCCTGTGTGTGTGTGTGTGTGTCCCTGTGTGTGTGTGTGTGTGTGTGGTTTTCTGGAGGAAATGTCTCCACCTCTGTGGTGGAAGTGAGTGTAGATGACTCTGCCCCCTGCTGTTCAGAGATGACATTGCATTACGTAGTTCAGTCTAAATGAATATCCGTGTCGTCTCGCAGCCGAGCCGCTGCTGCTCTACGCCAACCGACGGGACCTCCGGCTCGTGGACGTGGCGCACGAAAAGGCCAACGCCACCGTGGTGGTGGGTGGACTGGAGGACGCCGCCGCCGTGGACTACGTCTACTCGCTGGGCCTCATCTACTGGAGCGATGTGAGCGAGGAGGCCATCAAACGCACCGTCTACAACCAGTCGGGGGCCAGCACCATCCAGACGGTGGTGCCGGGACTGGCGTCCCCGGACGGGCTGGCGTGCGATTGGTTAGGGAGGAAACTTTACTGGACGGACTCGGAAACCAATCGGATCGAGGTGGCGGAGCTGGACGGGTCCCTGAGGAAGGTTTTATTCTGGCAGGAGCTGGACCAGCCCAGGGCCATCGCTCTGGATCCAGAACGAGGGTGAGTCCGCGCGCTCTGAGATTTGGGGGTGGGGCTTTTTTGGCTCCGCCCACGCTGCTCATGTTGATACGTCCAGCTTCCTGTTGTTCATTTTCCTGTCGGCTGTTTGTAGTCAGAGATCTGGACTCGGTTTCACTCGGGTACTGAAGTGGTTCGTCCTCTGAGGGTTGGTCTCCATCTCCACGTTGTTATGATTCTCTTCTCCTCTACTTCCTGTTTGTTCTTTCTACTTCCTGTTTGTTCTTTCTACTTCCTGTTTGTTGTGTCATCGCTGACATCAGAGCTGACTCCTGTTTTTAGCAGCTTCACCTGAGGAAAGAGACGCAGGTGAACCTGAGTGTGGTCCACCTGTGCACGTGTGTGTCTTGTCACATGGTCCAGTGTGTGTGTGTGTGTGTGTGTGTGTGTGTGTGAGCAGAAGTGAGTCCTGAGGAGCAGGAGGGTGTGTGGGCTGCTCTTTGTTCAGAGCGGCTTCAGATTGGGTTGCAGGGCGGCGGAGCTGCTCCTCCAGCCGCCGCCGCCGCCGCCGGCAGATCGCCCGTGAAGCTCGGCGCTGTGGCGTTTCCTGGTGTGTGGTGACGGCGGGAATCTGCAGGAGGACGAGACGTAAACAATGAACAAACATGGAAGCGCAGAGTGTGGAGCTCTGACCTTCATCTAAACATCATGTTCAGGTTCCTGTGTGTGTGTGTGTGTGTGTGTGTGTGTGTGTGTGTGTGTGTGTCACACTCCTTTAAATCCACACTCAAACCATGACTAAGTCAGAGTGAAGCCGGTTCTTCACATGACCACAGGGATGTTCATGTCGGCTCCATGTTTGTTTGGGTCATGGTTCTACACGAGGCTGAACACGCGTGTTGGTTCCGTGTTGGAGAATCTGCGCGTGTTGGTTCCGTGTTGGAGAATCTGCGCGTGTTGGTTCCGTGTTGGAGAATCTGCGCGTGTTGGTTCCGTGTTGGAGAATCTGCGCGTGTTGGTTCCGTGTTGGAGAATCTGCGCGTGTTGGTTCCGTGTTGGAGAATCTGCGCGTGTTGGTTCCGTGTTGGAGAATCTGCGCGTGTTGGTTCCGTGTTGGAGAATCTGCGCGTGTTGGTTCCGTGTTGGAGAATCTGCGCGTGTTGGTTCCGTGTTGGAGAATCTGCGCGTGTTGGTTCCGTGTTGGAGAATCTGCGCGTGTTGGTTCCGTGTTGGAGAATCTGCGCGTGTTGGTTCCGTGTTGGAGAATCTGCGCGTGTTGGTTCCGTGTTGGAGAATCTGCGCGTGTTGGTTCCGTGTTGGAGAATCTGCGCGTGTTGGTTCCGTGTTGGAGAATCTGCGCGTGTTGGTTCCGTGTTGGAGAATCTGCGCGTGTTGGTTCCGTGTTGGAGAATCTGCGCGTGTTGGTTCCGTGTTGGAGAATCTGCGCGTGTTGGTTCCGTGTTGGAGAATCTGCGCGTGTTGGTTCCGTGTTGGAGAATCTGCGCGTGTTGGTTCCGTGTTGGAGAATCTGCGCGTGTTGGTTCCGTGTTGGAGAATCTGCGCGTGTTGGTTCCGTGTTGGAGAATCTGCGCGTGTTGGTTCCGTGTTGGAGAATCTGCGCGTGTTGGTTCCGTGTTGGAGAATCTGCGCGTGTTGGTTCCGTGTTGGAGAATCTGCGCGTGTTGGTTCCGTGTTGGAGAATCTGCGCGTGTTGGTTCCGTGTTGGAGAATCTGCGCGTGTTGGTTCCGTGTTGGAGAATCTGCGCGTGTTGGTTCCGTGTTGGAGAATCTGCGCGTGTTGGTTCCGTGTTGGAGAATCTGCGCGTGTTGGTTCCGTGTTGGAGAATCTGCGCGTGTTGGTTCCGTGTTGGAGAATCTGCGCGTGTTGGTTCCGTGTTGGAGAATCTGCGCGTGTTGGTTCCGTGTTGGAGAATCTGCGCGTGTTGGTTCCGTGTTGGAGAATCTGCGCGTGTTGGTTCCGTGTTGGAGAATCTGCGCGTGTTGGTTCCGTGTTGGAGAATCTGCGCGTGTTGGTTCCGTGTTGGAGAATCTGCGCGTGTTGGTTCCGTGTTGGAGAATCTGCGCGTGTTGGTTCCGTGTTGGAGAATCTGCGCGTGTTGGTTCCGTGTTGGAGAATCTGCGCGTGTTGGTTCCGTGTTGGAGAATCTACCTCACCTCACCGAGAAGCCCCAGGATGTTCAGAAGACCATCGATGAAACGCTGGTGTGGGAGTGCAAGGCGAGCGCCAAGCCCAAGCCCTCGTACCGCTGGCTGAAGAACGGGGAGCCCCTGGACCCCATGGAGGTTAGAGATTTGACTTGGATTGGTGTGTGTGTGTGTGTGTGTGTTCCTGTTCCTTTATCACAAGATTGATTTCTCAATTCCCTGCACTATAGAAGGCTGGACTGTGGGCTCTAACTCAATCTTAAATTAAAACAAAAAACTCCATCCATCCATCTGTACCACTTATCCTTAGAGGGTTGTGGGGGGGGTGGGGGGGGGCCTAAGCCAATCATGCAGGTGATACAGGGTGAGGAGCGGAGTAGACCAAGGACAGGTAGCCAGGGTGTCACAGGACCAGCACAGCAAGACAAACAGCCTCTCACACTCACATTTAGCCTTTAACCACCGTCTGCAGGCTTTGGGACTATGGGAGGGCACACAGGGAGACCCCCGGTAAACATAGGGATAAGCAAACTTCACATACAGAGGCACAAACAGGATATGGCCAGTACACTCCTGCTGTCAAATGAGTGCTAAAAAAAAACATTTTTGCAAAGCAAAATTAGTTTGGGACGAGAAACATCCACTGCTTTTTTATGATTTATGCTCCTCAACTTCAGTCGATACCTAATCTTATGAAGATTTGCAACTCTCTTTTTTTAAAGTTAGAATATAGCGATATATTTACAGGAGAATTGCAAACAAAAGCTGTATTCAGCTCAACTGGCCCTCCCCTTCCAAGCATGGAGGAGGACCTGTGATAGCCTTCAACTATGGTGTTGGGTTTGTGCATTTGGTGCCACTGTAACAAACACTGTGGAGCAATAGAGAGGTCCTCAGAGAGGACGGGGCTCTGGTTAGAAGATAAAAGGCTCACACTGGTGATTATTTTCTTATATAAACATAGTAGGCAGGAATTCTTTTAATTCCATTTCTGCTGGAGAACAGAACAAAAAAAAAGTCTGATTAATAACACTGTGGTTTGAAAATTACAATTAAAATAACTCAAAAGTTCAGCAGTTTTTTTTTCATTTTATATTTGGTTTCAGATAGTGTAACTTGAAATCGTTCTCCAAACATTACATACTGGACCGTCAGTAGTTTTATAAATGCTGAAAGCTGCTTTGCTCAATCTAGGAGGCTTGTATTTAAATGTCTCTGTTTTTCTTCTTATTCTTTTACCACCGTTCAGTCAGTGGAGATAAGCACGTGTTACCACACTGTTGATTGCATCAGGTTTTCTCAGAGGCTCATGCTCGACGGAAAAACTGACACGTTGATAAATTGATAGACATGTTGCCATCCGTTTAATTATTTTGAGGCAAAGGCAGAAGGGAGTGACAGAATAGACAGTGGAGGGGGCGGTGGGAGGGCTGATATGTAGTTAAGGACTCTGGCACTAGCTTTTACTTGGCAAGATCATGTTAACTTGAAATGCCGGAATATGCTTGGGATGAAATTTGGCAGTGTGTGTGTGTGCGTGTGTGTGTGTGCGTGTGTGTCTGTGTCTGTGTGTGTGTGTGTGTCTGTGTGTGTTGGAGGAGATTGTTTGTATGTATTGCGCAAGGAAGCCAAAGTGATGCCATTTTCTGTCTGTCATCAACCAGGGACTCGACAATTTAGCACTCAATCTCCACTATCTGCCACTCTCAATTTTGTAATCAAGTCCCCTTTTCCCTGGGGAGGGTGAAAAAACCCATATCATCCAAAATACATTTCACATTTAGGCAATTTGCCTTATTTTCTGTTATTGTGCTGCTAGAGTGAGTGCTCTTTCTCTCTCTCTCTCTTTGCCTTTAACACCAGTGAATCACATGCTCTGATAGTGTCACAGTTTGGATTGGGTCACAAAAATGCCCCAAAAATGGCCTGTTGTTGTTTTGTTGTCATTTAATGAGGAAGGTTGGTCTAGTTTCCTCTAACATAGATTTGGAGCTGGGGGACTGCTGCGTGTTGGTGGACACACATGAAGAAGATGAAAAAGTGCTTTATGACAGATAATTTATTCATCTACAAATGCTGCACGTGGAGCCACTTTGAATCAAGTCTTTACAAATAGAAATATCATTTATTTTAACTGGCTTTCTTTTATTTTGAGAATTGTTTTTATACTGACCACGGTCATTTTGACGCGTGATAAACCACAGGAAATTCTCACCGGCTGATATTTGTTTGTCTTTGTGCGGGAGGAATGTGGTCCTGGAAATATCTACCATATGATTTTTGTCATCATCATCATCATCTTCATATTTTAGTATCAATTAAAAACTAAAAATGGTTTTATCTGCATAGTTTTGCACCTTATTGTTCCATTAAGAAAACAATGTGTTTATTAGATATATGCATCCCCATCCCTGCACCGTGAAACAGCAGGGCCACAGGTCTGCTGACTGTCACAGCTGTTTGTTGTCCACGCCGGCTGCGTGTTCAGCAGCGTAGCAGCGGTGTGGTTTCTGACATGATCACTGGAGATCCTCCTGTTAAAGCACCTCAACATCAGGGCACTACAGTATAAAAGAAACGTTTTGTTAAGAGGGGTGACTGATTCCATTTCCCATTTAATACTAGAGTGCTGATGAATATGTTCCAAAATCTATTGAGTGACAAATCTTTTTTAAGTTTTTTTTTTAAATCCTAAAAATATCAGAACGTGGACCCAGAAACAACTTACAAGGTATGAACACAGCGTTTGTCTATGGAATGCTGTCACCACAGTGTCAACACAAACCACAAATCAAATATCAAAGTGAAGGTCAAGCTTAGAAAGGGACGTTATCTAAGCCGCGAATGCCGTGTATTCTACTCTTACGACAGCAATGAGTGCAGCGAATCCTCCCAATGATGTCGTAACGATGCGCTATGACTCAGAGGTTGGACCATCAACATGTTGACGTGCATTCGGGCCGGTCAACATGCGCGTTGACCGTGCGATCATCCCTCTATCGTGAATTAAGTTGAAATGAAAATCCAGTGGCAGGTGGCCAAGGTAACTTATTCTCTGTACATGTGGCTATATTAATGAGGGGGGTGCTACCATTTTCAAAATGCCACCGTCAACTGCGGCAACAGTAAATCAATTTCCAAACCCAAAGGTCAGCGATGTAGAGAGTGAGAGAGAGAGAGAGAAGGAGAGGAAGACCAGAGGGACCATTTGTTATTCCTCATTAGAATGGATCAGTCCAGTCTCTCTCTCTCTCTCTCTCTCTCTCTCTCTCTCTCTCTCTCTTTATCTCAGCATCTCTGCCACACTCTCTCTTTATTATCCTTTCTTTTAAGCTTTTTTCCTCTCTCCATCTCCCTCTTTGGCCCCCACCTCTCTCTCTCTCCCTCCGCCTCATTTTGGGCCACCTCCAAGGGAATTAAATGGCGCAGAGGAGGGCTGTCACTTCAAAATGTCACCCGAGTGAAACAAGGACCTGCTCCGGCTTGTATTTTTCCACTCTAACACCAGCTGCCCCTTTAGTTACACACGTGAGTGTGTTTTTTGAGATTTTTCTACCTTCGACCTCCAAAAGCGAGGGGACCTGCCTCGTGAAGGAGCCGCCGCGTCCCCTGATTTGCCTTTTCAAAGCAGTGCCGCTATCAGAGAGGAGCCGGGCATAATTAATGACGGCCATAAAGCAGACGAATGCAGTCATTTGTCTCTGCTGCTAAAGAGATTGTGATAGAGCCACCGCCGAGTCTCTCAGGCTTTTCTAGCTGGCCAATGGATACAGAGGAGTGTGGCACCAACCCATGCACTTACACAGATCTCTTTCATCTCACATCCCCCCTGGGCCCTTGCACTGTGTAACCTAAAAGGACCATCTATTATCTATTCAAAGTTGCTATGGCTCTGCCTCTCTCTCTCTCTTGCTCCCTCCCTTTCCTCCTTTCTCTCTTTCTGTCATCCTTTTTATCCCTCTTGCTTTCACACACATACACACACACATACAAGCATCCAGTCCTCGCTGAAAAGCCATGCACTTTAGTTCCGCAAGGACACTGCCGCATCCATCCTCGCCCAGGACCCCCTTTGGCGGCGGCGAGCGGCGGCGGCGGCAGCGGCTCTCGCGCCAGGTCAGCTCTGTGTTGGTCATCGGCCTCAGAAGAAGCCCTGTTTGAAGGTCCTTTAGCAGTATCACTGACTAATACTAAGGGACAGTCCTTGTCTTTTCAAGTGGCAGCGCTGTAATGATGCCAGACGACAGACAGACTGGCGGCGGGACCCTCTGGACTACTTAGTCAGTGACATTAAAAGGTCCGGCTATACTCAATGGGAAAGATCAAGGGCACGAACAATGAGAGCTGCCACACTCAAATTGACACAACTATAAAAAGGGAACAGGAAGCTTGTGTACTGAAGCCTTGAAAAGGTCAATGGGAGCAAAGGAAAGAGAGAGAGAGAGAGAGAGAGAGAGCTTTACAACACCTGCTGTTATTATCGTGGTGAATACCGTTTTTAAATCGTCATGTATTCATAAAGTACGTTTCCACCTCACCTGGTGCTCTCTTCAACGATTGCAAAATTCCCCGCATGCCGCACATAGTTCTTGATTGGCTCTTAATGGATTTCGATTTCAGCCGTGATGTCTCACGTCTCTGTGTTAGGCAGCGAGGGGTTACATCCACTCACTGCGGGACTATTAAGACCACAGAAAATTAGCAGTGTTTCAATTATCAACCCCCCAAGGAGAGAGAAAAGTGTGGCTAAAGCCTGAATTAGATCGGGCCGTTCCCCAGAACCAACACCGGCTATGTGGTACTTAAAATGTCGATATACGTAAGACCTAATTACCCACCTGAAAGCAGATGTAGTGCAAGGTTTGTAAAATGTAGCTATGCTGTGTGTCTGATGAAAAACGATGCATCCCATAATGTGAGTGAACAATAAGTGACTGTATATGTTTGCTCTGTGTAATAGTTGACAACTTTAGATAGATATTTTTCTGATAAATGTCACATAAGTGTTAATGAAGATAAATAGTGGTAAAGTGATACAATGCACTATATAAAACAGTCTCCTCTTACGACAACTTAAAACAGCTCCCACATTTCTTTTGACAAGAATAGAATGATCCTGTACAACACCTCTTTTATATTCATCAACCCGTTTTATAAATGAGTTCCATGATTTGTTCAGTGAAAGTCAGAATAAGGAGTTGATGTACGATGTAAGACATTAACAGTCTTAATAGTGTGTAGTAATTTAGTGACATCTTGTAGATAAGTTGCTTGTTGAAGCTTATTCCCCCTCCCCTCACCATTATTATCAAAGAACGTAGGAGAACCCGTGGTTGCCTTCACTTATGAGTGGAACTCGGGATATGATGAGTTCATCCATTCCAGGCAACTGTATAGTCGGTAACCTCCAAAGAGAGCGAGTCCATTCAGGTTATATACAACCAACATATATACGTATAATTCACACATTTCATTCCCATTCTGCCGATGGAAAATGGAAAATGTCGCTTCGATCGCACACGTTGGACCTTTTGATAAACAATTTGTCCACATAACCGGGAGTCGATCACTGCAGCACCGTCCGACTGCTGACTGTTCACCTTGTCCGAATCTGTTTTATGCTTCTTGTCAGGTTTGCGCAGCAGCTCCCGTTTGGAGTCATGTGGTCGTTAAATGCTAGCATTAAATGTGTGTGTGTGTGTGTGTGTGTGTGTGTGTGTGTGTGTGTGCGTGCGCGTGTGCGTGTTTTCAGCAGGACAGAGTTCAGGTGAATAATGGAGTGCTGACAATCAATAGCTTGAATCTGGCTGACATCGGCATGTACCAGTGTGTGGCAGAGAACAAGCATGGCCGAATCTTCACCAACGCTGAGCTGCAAGTCATAGGTAAGACCTGAAACGAGCACCAGCTCTGTGTGGACTGTGTGAAGTTTGTGTTTATGGACTTTGCCGAATCATCTTTGAACGGTGCGTCATTGCCAAATTAATTACATTTAGCATCCAGCTTGGTTGGGAGCACAATACAGTCATTACTGTCAAGGTACATTCAAGGCCACATCCCCGACACCCACAGCCGTTTTGGCAGAACATTTGCTCCACACGTCTGGAACATGTGTCGTGCATTTATTTTGCCAAGACACTCTAAGGGAAATAAACAAAAGCCCTAATGCTCTTAATCCTCATTCCAAAGGCTGAATTCATTTCCTTCCATGCGTTCAAATTTAAGCTGTGTTTTGCCTCGGTGGGAGCCAAAACACATTCAGCGCCGCAATTCTTCCATTTCTGCCAGTCTGAAAGTGCACGCATAATCAAGTGACCGCATGGAACACGTTCTGCCCTCAGGGGGGAAAATTGGAACGAGTGGAACAGCAGGGACATAAGGGCGACGTGTTGCTCGGTTTCTGTCGTTACCTGATATGCTTGTAAAGTAAGTCAGTCAATCATCAGATTATCCACACGACTCCTCTGTTGCGTTCCAGTCGCATCTGAGCTGCTGCGGGACCTCGAGGTCAGCGCCGGTGCCCTGCGCTTGCCCTTTATGTTCCGTAGCTCACACAGGTCATTTTGATTAAGTTTGACCTTTTATTCAAACAGATAGAATCAATCTGGAACCAGTTCTCATTCACAATGACGACCTGGCCAAGTGGACCCCCAGCTATGAATTATAGGACACACGTGTAATGCAAAAGAAATGCTCAAAGGACAACGCGACATCGGTGCAATGATTGCCGTGAAGCTGCTACACCCACCAGGGCTCGTCAATAGGGTGAAAACAGTGCAGCCGCTATCTTCAACAATCATTCATGCAACTCTCAAAGTAATTATACAAAGATGAGGTTGTTGATGATGCTCTATTTTAAGATCCCTGGTCTCCGCAGGGCTGAACTTGTTCAGAGCTGGCTGCAGGCTCGTTGCTAATGTTTGCTCCCTCTGCTCCGGGCTCTGAAGCTCTGCACGCTCTCCAGCCTACTGTATATTTGGTATTTTCCAAGTTACACTCTCCTGCGTTGTAACTCAAATTGAGAATGTGGCAACTTAAAAACGTAGCCACACTTGTGATGGCTCTCTTCTCGCCATTGTATGCGCTGCTGAACTGACTCTCTCACTTGCGCATTGTGTTGTCGGTGCCATGTGAACTGGTTCACATATTTATCGAAGCCGTTCTCAAATGGAGTTTCTGGTGGGCAGAGAGTTTTTAAACTGTACCTTTGCAGTGTGGATTTATAGTCTAGTCGTTGACGTTGCAGTGGGGATAGAAGTATTGAGGGAATCTCAAAACTGCATAGAGCTGTCGAAACGCTGGTGTGAGCGGGTGGATTCGGTGAGGTGAGCTGTTGACCTCCGTTTTTGCCGGAGCCTTGCCGGTGAGCCTCCTCTCCTATTGGCTGAACCCCATTTTGCTGAACATAATTTCGAGCGGAAGAAATCGGGCCGTGGTCAGTTCTTCTCGCAATCCAACATGAAACGGCTTCCTGCTCTTCAATTTATTTCATGCACGTTCAGGTGTTTCATCAAATTCAATTGGGTTGCCGGGCCTGTCAGCAATGTGCTCACTGCATATTTATATAAAATATATATGCAGATAAAAAATGGAGCCACAGTTTTGATTCCTTAGACACTTTTACACCCACAGCGTGACACACACACACACACACACTGCCGTCAAGCATCTCGGAATACAGCAACTCACAGGGGGAGACGTTTATGCGAAGTGTCTCCTGCCTATATGTCATGTGATTGTGAAGCGACCAAACACCACAGATTACGATATTTTGTGTGTCTCACAAATGCTGATAATTGAAATGTGGATTATGATAACAAGGCTTTTGATATCCGGGGGTTCGAGCTCTCGGTGTTCAGCCTCAGGCTCTTAATACCAGGCTGTCGTTATCGAAATGCCACAGCTCTTCAAACATATGCATCCCCTCATGGCCACAACCTACCTCTTATTCTCGCTTAGTAATGCACTTGTGTCTGAGAAAAGCGGCGTCTGACTCTGCCGCATTACCATGACAATAAGACCAGTGTACTTCAGAGGACTCCCTGGACCACCGATGGAATCCGAACCCCGCGGAGCACGTTTGGGATACGGCCGAACACGCGATTGGCAGCGTTGGGTTTGCTGCCGACACATTCACACACCTGACGGGATGCAGTCATGTTAACACGGAGCAGAATCCCCCAGGAATATTTCCAGCGTCTAATGGAATCCACGCCATGAAGAATTGAGGCTGCATGGAGAGCAAAGGGAGGCTCAACTCAGCATTAGTATGATGGTCCTGTGTGGCGGGAGACGCAAGGCGAGCCTGTCCGTTCACTCACTTTTTGACATGATGTGTGCATGTCTGCCTTGGCCTTTTTTGTTCAGACTGCTGCCAAAATAATCTGTCCATCTGTCTTGTTTAATACCAAGGATCTTTTTTTTTTTTTTTTACTCCTCGGACGGATCTGGTTCGTCCCGTGGATCAGTTGAGTTTATACAGGGATTTCTTCCACGGCTCATCATGTCTCCCACCTTTTTAAAGCTCCCTGGACAAAAACAAACACAACCGCTACCACGTTAGTTTTTTGCAGTGTAGTAGCAGTGACTACCCTGCAGTTAATTGAACCAAATGTTAAAGCCAAACCTGCTGGTAAATGGAGTCAAACAGATCCAAACTGTGTGTGAGTAATCAACAATAGCCTTTATGCTAAAGCAAATAGGGTCTATTAGTGTCTGTTACAACTTAAAAAGGTTGGGTGTCAAGCATTTAATGTATTAAGCCGATGTTCAATTTTTGCTTTGACTGTAATGACTGTATAATTACTTTCGGCTGTGATTCAAAAAGTATAAGCATTAACACGCTCTTTAATGGTGTTTAGTCAGTCCAGTCTGGGCGACCGCACCAACATGGTGGTGCAACATGGCGGCCTTCATAGAGAGGACCCACGTTAAATAAATTCATTCTGGGCTAATGAATCTAATTTGCTCAATAAGAAAACCCGCTCTACTGTTTTATACATTGCCAATACAACGAGAAATAATTATTCTTGAATCGTACGCGGGTCCTTTCAAGTAGCCCTTCATGCTTTGCCTCGGCTGCGTGACCAACATCAGGACTGACAGCTCTCTAATTACCGTTGGAGCAGAAATCTGTTGCTGCACTGATTATGAAACGTCATCACTTTCACACCAGCCTTATCTCTTGTTTTGCTTCCACTCAAGTTGACACGTCATGCGGCTCGGCTCCGCCCCGGTGGCTCATTTCATGTCCTT
This sequence comes from Chascanopsetta lugubris, assembly GCA_016785325.1. Lineage (NCBI taxonomy): Eukaryota > Metazoa > Chordata > Actinopteri > Pleuronectiformes > Bothidae > Chascanopsetta > Chascanopsetta lugubris. The sequence goes on along the minus strand of JAFBJT010002483.1, from coordinate 120,437 downwards.
TCACCTGTGTGAGTGACTGTAGCTCACGTCTGCCCCAAGGAAGAGGAAGTGCTGCTTAGAGATCATAACCGTAGCCCCGTTCCCGCGTCGTGCAACAATGTCTGAAGCTATTGGCAACCGACCCTCACCGCCGCCGCCGCCGCCGCCGCCGCCGCCTGTCTTTGTGGCACGACACCGCCCACTTGACAAATGGCACCTTTAAGATAAGAGTTGATATAAATTCCACCCGTGTCTTGCGAGAAGACGACGGCGATGACAAATATCTCCTCTGTTGGTTAATGAAATTCACACTTGGTGTCGAGAAACAATGCTGAGGTGACACGTGTGTACAAATGTGTGTGTGAGTGTGTGTGTGTTGCCGCACGTGCACGTACACCAGCGTGCGTTGGCAGGTGCTCAGCCATGTCACTGGCGCCAGGCTGTGTGTTCACTTTGAAGAGCTTTCCGCTGAGTCGGTGCGCATACAAAACAGCTCCAGACGACGGCGCCTTAGTAATTAAGGCCTAAAGGAGCAGCAACAAAGCCTCCCTCTCGTTTTACATTCTCTCGTTTTTGCCGCGCAGCCCCGGGGCTTTGTTCTTAATGCATAATGTCCTTCTAAGGAAAATTCATGGAACTGGAAAACCCACTTTCTCCCCCGATGAAATATCTTTTTAAAAAGGATCGTCTTTTTTTCTTCTCTCCTCTGTGCTAACATGTGCGTGTGTGCCTCGCGCTGTGTCCGCAGACGTGTGTGTGTGTGGCGGGGGCGGGGGGGCGCGGGGGGATGCGAGAGCTGACCCACCTAATGGAAGGAGTGACCCGGATGTTTTCAGGATGTCGCTTTAACATCGTCTCTGCAGGAAATGAAAGGTGCAGTGTGTACGATTTAGTGTGAAGTTGCATGTTGCATCCATGTCACCGAATCGTACGCGCTACACCTTTTAAGGGCAATGGAGGGAAAAATAGGACATCTTGGTGATTGTGAATTCATGAAAACGTCATGTTGTTGTTTTGTCGTGACTTGAGAGGTGACAACAGTTGCCTTTCCCACGATCTCATTCACGCCTCTAACGTCCCTCTCTGTCTCCTCTCCCCCCATCAGCAATTGCTCCAGACTTCTCCCAGAGCGTGTTGAGGGCCCAGACTCTGGCCAGACAAGGTGGAGACATTCTGATCGAATGCAAGCCGCGGATGTCTCCTCGGGGTGTGATTTCCTGGAGGAAGGGGAAGGAGGCCCTGCGCGAGAGCCACAGGTACCGGGTTTCTTTGTGTCGAGCTGTAAGTACAGTCCACTGTGCGGGCGAGGGATCACAGTTGTTTACTTGGTCTGCCGGGTCATTTATCAGCCCCTTGTTATTTCGTTATTCCCCCGTTTGATATTCACGGTGAGAAACTGCTGAGGAAAGAGCCACGGTGTGACGCTACCCATTTTGAACGTCTGCATTCCACCGTCTCTCCACCCCCACACACCGCCGCCCCCCCCCCCCCCCCCCCCCCCCCTTTTTTAAAAGCCTCCCCTGAACCCCCCCCCCCCCCCCCCCCCCCCCCCTGCCTGCGCTCAGGGCCCATCTCTGTTTACTTAAGGTAATTGGTTGTTCCTAGACTGCATCACTTGGATCGATGCACTGATCCATCAGCTCATTAGCAGCATGTAAGGCCGGGAGGGTCATTAGAGTGGAGGCAGAGGATGATCCAGACTACCAGCCAGACACAGAGGAAGCAGATGAAATCCCCAAAAGGACTGATCAGTGGCCAGCTGCTTAACAACGCGCATTCTTCTGTGATAGTGATGGTGACACTGGGGGGGGGCGCGGAGGTGGGGGGGGGGGGGGGGGGGGGGGGGGGGGGGGGGGGGCGACTAGCTGGACACTGTGTTTTATTCGAAATCAAGTTAAGTGCAGATCAATGGGTTGCTTCTGTGCGCTGGAGAAGAGAAGGAGAGGAGAGAGGAGTGGAGCAGCGAAGGGAAATGATAATGAGACGAGAGAAAGCACTTCTACCCCTGCAGGCATGACGCTGGTCAAAGTAGCATATGTATGGAGTCGGTGATTAGGCCACATTCATGCTGTTTCTTCTCTGTTTGTTGGTGGGGGGGGGGGGGTGAAGGCACTTTTTTATTTCAATGTTGCCTCACCTGCTCGCATAGAGCAGGACATTTTTATGTATTTAATGGCCCCTTCTGTTGATGTTTTTACACACAACAAAGAAAACAAGAATCCAGTGGGAGTCATTAGATTTCCAGGGGGGGGAGGGTGGAGGGGGGCGGGGGGGGGGGAGGGGGGGGGGGGGGGGGAGGGGGGGGGGGGTCGTGATAATATCTCATTGGCTTTCTGACTGGTCAAATAACCCACTGCAGCCTGGGTGTTGTGCCCTGGGAATTTGTTTAAAGGTGCAGTGTGTACGATTTTGGAAAACATATTACCAAACATTTGCATACTGATAATTTTCACGAATTTATAATAAGGTAAATGAATTTTTTTTTTTTACCCATTACCCTTAAATGAGCCGATGAATGTATATTTACATGAGGAGCGGGTCCTCTCTACGTGGGCCGCCATGTTTTTACAGTTGCACAGAGTGGACGTACTAAACAACTTTTGAGTTTTGATGACACCTGAAGTCGACCACAGGTTCTCCTGCATGTTCCAAAGGGTGAGGTGATGGATACAACATGCAACTTCACCTCTAGATGTCACCAAATATTACACACTGCACCTTTAAATGGCATGCAACACAATGATGAACTATCATCCTCTGGCCAATAGCATGTCAGCATATCAAAGAGCATTTTCTTTTCTTTTCTTATATCATTGCTCATTTATTCAAGGTGCAACAGGCACTACAAGGCAGGTAACCACAGTGTTAGTGTCACTGAGCTGCACAGTGATGTTGTCGTTACCCGAGTTGCCGTGACATCACACTTGATGCTCCGCTGACGAGAAGGTGAATCCCGCATGTACCCTCTAATTAAACTGGGGAAAGAGGCTTTAATTCATGGGAGTGAGTGAGACCCTCATAAATTATGCATTTCCACCTTTTACAACATCTATATTTCTGGCAGGAACATACCAGCAGGAGGACGGGCACATCTGCTGGCGCATGCAGTGACATGTGCCTGTACTCCCACAGTGAAACTGTCTGACAATGTGCAAGGGGGGGGGGGGGGGGGGGGCTTAAAATCAGATTTTTTTTTTTTTTGTGTCTGTTTTTTCACACAGATCATCACACCAGGCTGAAACCTCTTGGTTACGGGAGGGTGATGTTGTATTTGAGAGGGAGCGGCAGAATCGGCACAGAGATTATGTGTTGCACCGGCCTGCCGAATGTTGCAGATTTATCATCCTCTTTAAGCATAGAAAGGAAAAAAGCATGGGTACGGCAATGTGCAATATTGGTCGCGGCCGTAAAAAAGCGGAAAGATATGGTGTTTGAGATTTAACGTTACGGCCCTGCCCTGAAGTGGCTGAGCAGCATTCGAGATGTGGAGGCTTTGGCGTTATTGCCACATCTTTTGCGAACGCATTCCCCCGGTGCTGGCTCGTTAGCGCTCGCTCGCGCTCCCCCACGTTGGAACGGAGCAGCTAGCGATGCTATTACAGCAGTGGCACAACACTAATCCATCCCACTGGCTCAACTAAAATACCCATAATTCCTTCTAATCTTCCAGGGATAATGTTTTCAAGGATGTGGAGCGGGGAGGAACAAATCAAGGGAGAACAAGGGCCGGATCTGATTAGTTAATGAAATCACACGCTGGTGTTACCTACATCAGCTCATATCCCCCGCATGTATAACAAGATCGCCTGGTAACAGGGTTTCGGCGCACTCACCGAGGCAGCTCCGAGGTTAACGATCGAGGGCTCACCCTAATTTAATTTCACCGCTGACCACAGCCAGCGACTGTAAAAGCGAGAGAGGAAACAGCTCTTAGGAATATTACCTCGATCGACGCACTTAAAGATTGTTATTCTAAAAGTTATGGCTTTATCAGGTAAATGAATCCATTTAAACCGCGCTACTAAAACAGCCGGATCCGTCCCGGACGCCGTGCCAAGGCGGAAAGTGCAGCGCCGGTGAATTAATCAAGCGGGGATGTAGAAGGAGTGCAAGTGTCTTGTAATATACTGAGTTAATTACACAATCCTTCTTATAAGTGGTGAGAATTATGTTTTTCATTTCCACTCCCTTCCTTTTTGCCACACTACGGGGAGACACAGTGGGCTTTCGGATCGCAGCCGGCGGCTCACTTAATAAGGTGGAGGTGAAGTGGCTGTTTACGATATCGTTGGGCTCCAGATTTTATCTTTCCCCACAAATTTCCCCCCAATACCTTAATTGCTCCGGGGCGACGTCCGATGGAGGAAGGGGAGCAGAGTGGAGGTGTTTCCGTCGGATAATGCTCCTCACGTCTCCATGCCGAGCGATTCCTCTGGAGCTGTGGTGAGAGGAGAAAGCCCGACATAGGCTACTGCACACTGTAATGGCAAGTCTTATCCCTGTGACATCTCATATCCATAACTCTTTGTTATAGTCCATTACAAAGGAAGCCCTCAGTTCAGTGAGGAGAATACACCTCCGGCTCCGTGGGGAATGGACTCTCTTGAAGAGGGCTAATGTATTTTAATTTTTCCAGCCTTCCAGGCCAGTTTTGATCATTTTGGGAGGTCCGGGCCCACGCCTTCCAGGGCTTCCTCTCCAAACGAGCGTTCGGGTTCGTCTTTGAAATGTCGGATCAACCCCCTCTCGCGCCGTCATGCCCAGTTTAGAAGATAAGTTGGGAGCTTCCTGTGAGGATGTGCAGGCCACAGCGTTTATCAATGGGCTGGTTCATTTGAAATGTGCCCAGGAAATTGTTCTGTGGCCATGTTTGAAAAGGCAGCATCAAAGACTTATGGAGTATAATTTGATCAAATGAGTTTGACCTTTCTGACTGATGAAATTACCTGTGAATAGATTTTCCTGTGTCGGGGCCATTTTGTGAAAGAGCGGAAACTGGAGCGGTTTCCGTCAGAAATGTCAATGAGATATTTCAAGTGCTCAGTCTCAATTGTAGTTCCTCATTTTTGACAAATGGTTGGCCTGAAAACATCCAAACACTTTGGAACGATCATTAACAATCTCTTTGACAACCAAGACGTGGCGCCACAACCTTCAGTTTAACAACCGTTTAGCATCGCGGGACATCATGTTGTGCGAACGAGGCTTAAAGGTTCGTAATAACTCTGACAACAGACCAAAACAAATATTACTTTAACAAGCAGCTGCTGCCTTGTTAGCGCAAAAGGAATCGAGTGTGATATTCTGTTGATCCCTGCAGGGATCTGTCTCTCCCGTGTCTCTCCTGTGTCTCCTCACAGCTGGTGGAATGTTGCAGTGTAACAACTGTAGGATGAACCGCAACTAACTTGTCCTGCCTCTCTTCTCATATCCAGCTGATGTGTCGTCCTCACCACAAAGACTCATTGTCGACTGCGTGTTGACTCTTTGCATTTCTGATTTTCAATCTCATTGAAGTTCAGATTCTTCTTTTCCTAACTAGTCAGGGGTTATTAATATGCAAATGTGTTTCCATGGCGACCGTTTACTTTCAGCATGTTTGAACAGAATTGCTATTTCACACATGCTGCAATTATATAGCACCACCAGTGCCAATGTAAACGTCTACAGGACGTGTGCCAAGATTTGGAATGAGACCTAGGTTTTAAATTCCTTAACTACCCAGTGGATATATAATATATACCATAGTAATGATATTTACCCACTATATATATATATATATATATATAAATTTACCTGATGATTTACATTTCTAATATTTCTAAACACTATGATGTACAGGCATCAGAGCCGTGGGGCTGGAAGAAGACACCAGTGTGCCTTGCTCTATGAGCTGCACAATGCAGAGGTACAAATCCGGAAATTTGTCTTTTGTGCTTCATGCACCCACGAGCAGCGTTCATTGGAAAGACACGGTAACCAGTTTTTATAATCCATCCCAGCCCGCCTTCTTTTATCAGGAAGTGAAGACAAAATATCAGTCTGACTCTGTGAACACTGCGATGGTGCACATTTATTGCAGAGTGTGCTGTTGCAATCAGGGGATGCAGCAGTGGTGGCAAGGAACCATCAGTGGCACTGTTCAGAGGGTCAGAATCAAAATGACCTAAAAAAAAAATATATAAATAAAATATTTCCGTCTAAAAAAAAAAAAAAAAAAAATGTTTACCTGTCCTTTCCAACATTCTCACATGAAGTATTGGAGGTCTTGGTGCCTGATTATGCCCAGCAGATTTTAGTCTGCAACAGGCAGGATGGAATGTATTCCTCCTGACTGTTACTTATTCTTGATTTGGATATCATCATGCTTTCATGTTTTGTAGAGTAACGGGAGAGAAACCACGACTACACAGCATTGGTTATTTGAGATATACAAGAAAAGCGAGCAAGCAATTGTCAGTACCCACTCATTAAATACCATCACCAACGACAAGTGTTTGCAACAACAGATTGCCCTTGACACTAACGTAGAAGAATTTGGATTCAGGGCCTGTACTGCAGCCGGCCACCAGGAGGCGACCTGGATGCTTTGCCGTTACTTTTTGCCGACCCATTTTACTGTCGGTGACAGTCAAGTCAGGATTACATTGATTAGCCCTCAGCAATTATGAATACAAGAAGCTCAGACAATACCAGCGGGCTATACAAATTATAACTTAGTTCTTAATTTGTACAAACGTGTTCTTACTGTAACCTGATGCAGAATACTTTATCTGGGATCCAAGAGGTGAAAAAAGAACGAAAAGTCGGCAATAGAAAAGACAGAGAATTGAGAAAGTAAGCAAAAACTTCAGTCACACAGTCTTTCCCGGGGGATGATAGATTACCTCCAGTAATTACAGAGATCAAAGCAGAGAACAAGAGAATCACATTTTCTATGACTCAGCAGGACTCCCTGAATCACTGGAAAGACAAAAGGATCCAACATGAATCCTAGGTATTAAAAATGAATAATGTAGCCGTGAGTTTTCCCAACCTCGTATCAGTGATATCTGGTAATGCTTTGGAAATTAATGAATGCATCTTTTGCATCATCCGCATTGTGAACACCTTTATAATTTGGCTTTGAATCAAATTAATTAGAGCTACATGTGTGGATATTTTTTTTTCCCTCCCATCTGGGTAAAATAGAGTCAGTCAAACCCTCAATGTTATTCAGTCGTGCGCCTCCGTCACCTGTGGCCTTCCATTTCAATTTCATTCACGATTTCTTCCTGGTGTGTTTGGATGGTAATAGACAAGTTTTCCATTTCTGTGTTTTCTGTCTTTCAGCCTCCGTCCTTGCTCAGAATGAAAGCCATTACAGGCATATTTCCATTAGAGTTCTTTGTGCGTGTCCCTGTACAGTAGTCAAGGCTGCGCTGACATCAAAACACTTCCACAGTATTTTCAATACTCAACGTGTTTTTGTTTATCAGCTTTGAAATGATTTCACTTATCAGCTCTCAAGTAAATGAACAAACAACTGTGTC